>CAUYON010111398.1:0-11523 GCA_963573935.1 Arctocebus calabarensis | reverse complement strand
GCATCACCAGGGGTGGGGTTGTCGGCCCCTAAGCACCTGGGCTTAACGGAAGCATACTTTACTGTTTTTATGGACTTATACCTCCGAACAAACAGCCTCTGTGTATGCTTCAGGGGGAGCCCAGCTTTCTTGCTTCTGTATTAGCAAAAGCCATTTTAACCCATTAAAGGCTTGCCTTTGTGTGGCTTATGTAGGGTGGTCTTCTAACCCTACATGTTGCCCTCGGTAGAGTGCTATGGTGTAAGAGCTCACAGCAACCTCAGGCTCTTGGGCTCAAGCAATTCTCTTGCCTCAGCCTCTCAAGTAGCTGGGACTACATGCACCTGCTACAACACCCGGCTATTTTTTGCTGCAGTTGTCACTGTTGTTTAGCTGGCCCAGGGCCGGGTTCGAACCCACCAGCCTCCGTGTATGTGGCTGGCACCATAACACTGTGCTACGGGCACGGAGCTGTGTTAAGTTCTTTTCTAATCAAAGGACTCATGGGAATTTTGAAGCTCTTCATAGTATTATGTGTCATGTTTTCTTCTCGCCTGTCTAGGCTTTGTGTTTACTTCTTTTGTTGTAATTTTTGGGTTTGGCCCTAATAACTCACAAGCCCCAAGGCACATAGGACCAAGGTCACACTTTGGAAGCCACTCCCACTGTCCTGAGGGCCTCCCCACCTCTGCAAGTCCACCCTCGACTCCTCTGGGCTCTCCCCTGGGTGGCATTGCCTGGACATTCCTCAGATTTACCGCAGCCTGGATAAAACGCACCCCATTTCTCTTCATCCTGCTGGTGGGTACCTTGGGCACCTCTGCCCAAACTTCTCTTACAGAGGCCTGTCCTTCCCCAGCCTGGGGACCTTCCTCTCGCTCTTGCTGCTGCTGGTTCCTGTGAAGGCCCTGACCTCTGCCCCTCCCCTCTAGATTGTGCTCAGGAGCTCCTGTGTGGGCCCAGTGTCAGGGAGGGCCGCTTTCCAGTGCAGCCTCAGACACTGCCTGAGGAGATTTGGAGAGACTGGCTTCCTGCTAGGAAGGAAGGGCTGGGGTGTTCAGCAGGGCTTCAGGTAGGGATTGTCCAGAGGGACTCTGCGGGGGACCCAGTATCCTACTTGAGCAACTGGGCATGTGAGGGGCCCTCAAGGAGATGGAGGAAATGGAAAGAGGACACAGGAGAGAAAAGTGACGGGGTGAGTTTTGTCCAGGCTGTGGTAAATCTGAGGAATGTCCAGGGAATGCCACCCAGGGGTAGGCAGAGCCCAGAGGAGGAGTCAAGGGTGAACTTGCAGAGGGGGGAGGCCCTCGGGGCAGTGGGGGTGGTTTCTGAGCTGTCACCGTCACTGTCCTCAACACACACACAGAACTACTGGGCTTGGGTAAGACTGGCCTTCCTTTCCAGGGCCCACAGTTAGGGACAGGCTAGGGCTACCCTGGCAGTGTCTCTCATGCCTGAAAGGATCTGACTCACCATAACTAAAGAGCCTTTCCATTTTAGGGATACCAAGGTGTTCAGGGCCCAGCTTGGTAATGACAGGACCCAGCAATGAGTCCACTCACGGGAACTCAAGGACCAGCATGGGGGATGGGAGCGCAAGGGGCCCAGAGGTCACCAGGACATCAGACCATTTTTATAGCCATTGTAGTGGATGCAAAAGGTATATCACTTGGGAGTTGGTTGTTTCCCTAATGACTAATGATGTTGAGTATCTTTCGTGATTTATAATCCATTTATATGCCTTATTTGGAGAAAAATTTATTTAGATCCTTTGCCCATTTTTTTTTTTTTGAGACAGAGTCTCAAACTGTCACCCTGGGTAGAGTGCTGTGGTGTCACAACTCACAGCAACCTCAAACTCTTGGGCTTAAGCAGTTCTCTTGCCTCAGCCTCCCAAGTAGCTGGGACTACAGGCGCCTGCAACAATACCTGGCTATTTTTTGTTGCTGTTGTCATTGTTGTTTAGCTGGCGCAGGCTGGATTCGAATTCACCAACCCTGGTGTATGTGGCTGGTGCCATAACCACTGTGCTATGGGCTCCAAGCCCCTTTGCCCATTCTTTAATTGGGCTGTTTGTGTTTTTCTGTTGTGTAAGAATTCTTTTGTTTTCTGGATATTAGGTCTTCATCAGATTTATTTATTTGTTTGTTTATGTATTTTATTCTTGCTTTTCCATAAATAAAAGTGAAATATTTATTTATTTATTTATTTATTTTTGAGACAGAGTCTCACTATGTCGCCCTTGGTAGAGCGCTCTGGCATCACAGCTCAGCGCAACTTCCAACTCTTAAGCGATTCTCTGGCCTCAGCCTCCCCAAGTAACTGGGACTATGGGCGCCTGCCACAATGCCTGGCTATTTTTTGTCATTGTTATTGTAGTTGCCATTGCTGTTTGGCAGGCCCGGGCTGGTTTCCAACCCACCAACCTCAGTGTATGTGGCTGGTGCCGTACCCACTGTGCTACGGGTACAGAGCCAGATTTACTTTTATTTATCTATTTATTTTGAGACAGAGCTTCACTTTGTCTCCCTGGGTAGAGTGCCCTGGTGTCACAGCTCACAGCAACCTCAAACTCTTGGCCTGAAGCGGTTCTCTTGCCTCAGCCTCCCAAGTAGCTGGGACTACAGGCGCTTGTCACAATACCTGTCTATTTTTTTGTTTTGCAGTTTGGCCAGGGCCAGGTTTGACTCCATCACCCTCAGTATATGGGGCCGGTGCCCTACTCACTGAGCCACAGGCGCTGTCCCCAAAAATGTTTCTTGAATGAATGAGTAGCAGAAACATCTTGATTTGTCCTCTCCATTCTTGTTTAAACTTTCCCTGGCAAATGTTTTCTTCCTTGCCACAGGGTGGAAACTCAGGGAAGTCCCTCAATTGTTGCAGCTAATCTCTGCTGATGAAAGTCTCCGTGAAGCCTCTTCAGAGTGTTCAAGTGACAGTCTGGTCTAATAATTCCAGAACTCCCAACTTCATTGAATGTGCGGTCCCCTTCCCCAGATAGCCAGCCCCTGCTCTGGGCTGGAATGAAAGGTCACGGTCAGTTTCTTCTCTCTGTCCTCATCTTCCTCATCCCCTGGCCTCAAGCTGCCATTTCTGCCTCGAAGTCCTGGGACAGCCCTGAGTAGAGGGTGTGTGCTCGTTTCCTGTTGCTGTTGCCACAAATCCCCACAATTTAGTGCCTCAACATCTGTGGTGTTCCTACTGTTCTGGAGGCCAGAGTGACGGGGGCCTGGTTCCTTCCAGAGCCCCCAGGGAGAAGCTGTCTCACCTCCTCTGCCTGGTCCAGGGCTCCAACCCTCCCTCCAGTTCTGAGGCTGGCAATGGAGTGTCTTCCTTTTGCCCTTTGTCAAATCTCCCTCTGTCTCTTTCTTATGAAGACCTGATAATCCAGGAGAATCTCTCCATCTTAAGATCCTTATTTACGGCTCGGCGCCTGTGGCTCAACGGGCTAAGGCACCAGCCACGTACACCTGAGCTGGCGGGTTCGAATCCAGCCTGGGCCTGCCAAACAACAATGACGGCTGCAACCAAAAAATGGCCGGGCGTTGTGGCAGGCGACTGTAGTCCCAGCTACTTGGGAGGTGGAGGCAGGAGATTTGCTTGAGCCCAGAAATTGTAGGTTGCTGTGAGCTGTGATGCCACAGCACTTTACCCAGGGTGACAGCTTGAGGCTCTGTCTCAAAAAAAAAAAAAAGAAAAAAGAAGATCCTTATTCACTTAATCACAACTGTAAAGTCCCTTTTACCCAATGACAGAATAAGCACGGGTCCCAGGGATAGGCACCTGGGTGTCTTTGGGCCCATTATTCAGCTTAGGTTTTAAGCACCAAGGCAGTGGCTGGGTCTGCCTTTGACTGGTGTGACCACGACCAACACTGGGTTTTCCTCCTGTGGAAAGCTTTTGATGGCCTCCCATGGGAACCCCAGCTGCAGCTCTCATGATGGGGCCTGATGCTTTCCCAGCCTCCACCTCCTGATGTCCCCTCGTTCTAAGCCCCCGCATCTACCTCAGGGGCACCTGCACCCCTCAATGCTCCCTTGAGACCACCCTTTATAAAATCAGTAAGGGGCCACAAAGTGAGAACTGTGGGAGGGGAAATAAATGTATCACCAGCCATGGTCCCCTAGCTTGCTTTTCTGTACTTGCTCACCACTCAGGAGCCACATTGCTGATGGTTGCAAAGATCTTAGCTTGCTTCATTGCTTTCATCACCTGTGTGAACCCGAAGGCCAGGTTGTGAGATGTTTTCTAGGCCCTGCATTCTGATGGACCGGCTGACCCACCCAGATGAGTGTCACACACCAAGGAACTGACTCAACTGGTCTTGCAACCCCCATCCAGGAATGGATTCTGCAAAGAAGACAATGTCTACACCCTTCTGCTTCTGCCCTAGCCCCACACAGTTAGCAGACCCAATTGCCTAGCCCTTGGCCCACCAAACTACCTTTAAAAACCCTTTCTCCCAAATTCTCAGAGAGAATGATTTGAGAACTTCCTCCCAACTCCCTGCATGGCACCTGGGATGTCAAACTCTCTGCTGTGACCTGCTATCCCCGAGCATCAGCTTCTTCTTGAGCAGCAGGTGATGAACCTTGTTAGCTGTAACCCTCTCAGTGAAGCCCTACTTGTGGGGTCCTATTTGGCTTCTGAAAATTGGGACATATCTATCCTCCAGCAAAGAATCCAGCTCACTCTTCTCTCAGCTGTCTGGATGAAGCCTCCAGGGGGCAGCACAGGCCTGGCAAGAGCTGCCTCAGGCAGGAATCGTCAGGTCTGCTTGGGTTTGAGCCCCAGCCCTGCCTCTTACTAGCTGTTGGCCTTTGGGAGAGTTACCATCCTCTTTGTTCAGGACATGGCACAGAATACACACCTTAAAAAAACAAAATAAACCATCTGTCTGGCCCGCAAACCCCAGGGGACATGTGCTCAGCCTCATAAGGGGAGCCCCTCCTGACACTGGGTTTTAAGGTACCTCAGAATGGAGTGGGAATGAATCTCAAACCCCTCTTGCATTATGAGGCTCTGAAACCTCAGCTGAAACTGAGCCAGAAAGAAGCATCTTATAACATCCTGTCACCTCTGGAGTCTGGGGAGGCGGGTGCTCCGAACACAGAGGGCAGGGAGGAGGGGCAGTGAGGAGGAGCAGGTTATGGGCATCTGTCATTGCCTTGGCGTCACAGCTCACAGCAACCTCCAACTCTTGGGCTTAAGCGATTCTCTTGCCTCAGCCTCCCAAGTAACTGGGACTATAGGTGTCCACCACAATGCCCGGCTATATTCTTCAATGACAGTCGTCATTGTTGTTTGTTTAGCAGGCCCAGGCCAGGTTTGAACCACTCGCCTCAGTGTATGTGGCTGGCGCCCTACTCACTGAGCTACAGGCACCACCATCTGTCATCTTCTCTTCTTTCCCCTCAACTTTTTAAAAAAGTAAACTTTTTTATATCGAGATAACTGTGGATTTGCATTCATCTCCTCAACTTTCTATATAGAAAAAAATTCAAAGGTTCCAAAAATCCACAGAATGAAAACAAGGTCACAGATCCTACACCTGCCTTCACAATTCACATTTGATTGAGTTCATGGTTTTTAATCTATTTTCCCTATCTCCACAGACACGGAAATAAATACAGACATGTGTAGATGCTCTGTCTACTAGAAAGTATATTTCTATAAATTATTTTTTATCTAACACACACATTATTTCCCTCCTAACTCTGTCTGCTGACAGAGCCTAGGAGTACAAGCACCCCTAACACCCTGGTTGATCTTACTTCGTAAATCCCATCCTCCACTGAAAATACCATCTTTTTTTTTCTTCTTTGAGACAGTCTCATCTTTGTTGCCCTGGGTAGGATGCCATAGCATCACCATAGCTCACAGCAACCTCAAACTCTTGGGCTCAAGTGATCCTCTTGCCTCAGACTCCAAAGTTGCTGGGACTACAAGTGCCTACAACAAAGCACAGCTATTTTTAGAGATGGGGTCTTGCTCTTGCTCTGGCTGGTCTCCAACTCCTGAACTCAAGAAATCCACCTGCCTCGGCCTCCCAGAATCCTAGGATTACAGGTGTGAGCCACTGTGCCCATCCATGAAAATCCCATCTTTCCATCTCCTTGCAGAGATGGTTGATTTCAGCTATGAAAAATGATCATCCAAACTGGCTCATTCTTCTCATATGCTAATAAACACAAGTGGAGAAGGCAGGGGGAGCTCCCAGGGTACAAGGGAAGCTCCAAGAATGCACTTCCCTGTGGTTCGGGCTGCTGAGACTCCTTGTAACCTGGGACCAGTTTTGCTGATGGCTTGTGAGATAACTGGCTGCAAGGACTAGGACTGGTTTTTTCCCCACTATCACTCACCAGCCAGAACAGGACAGCCCTCCAACCCTTCCTAGTGCCAATGAAGTTTCTCAAAGAGCAATACATAATGTTTCCCCTTTTTAAAAAAACTCTAACCTTCTCTTTGTTCTTCAGACATACTAAAGATCACCCAGTCTGCATAGACGCCCTAAACTGCAATTCTTTCTTCCCAAACAGAACATTGAGTAAGGCTGGGTGCAGCGGCTCACACTGTAATCCTAGCACTCTGGGAGACCCAGGTGGGTGATCACCTGAACTCAGGAGTCCGAGACCAGCCTGAGCAAAAGTGAGACCCTGTCTCTACTAAAGGTAGAAAACCTACCCAGGTGTTGTGGTGGGCACCTATGGTCTCAGCTACTTGGGAGGCTGAGGGAAGAGGATTGCTCAAGCCCAAGAGTTTGAGGTTGCTGTGAGCTGTGATGCCACATGCCCAGCACAGAGTGAGAGTGAGACTCTGCCTAAAAACAAACAAACAAAAAACATTAAGTGGTGCAGAGATGTTCAGGATGAGCCTTGAGCCAGGGAACAATGGGGCAAAGGAAAAAGGACAGAGGTCAAAAAGGACAAGGAGCCAGCTTGAAGGGAGTCCAGGGGGCAAAATCAGGGACAATCTGAGCATCAAAATAAATAACAATAGTAATGGATTTTAATCCATTGACTAAAATACAAAATCATGAGTCCACATTGATTTAAATGAAGGAAGAAAAACTTCTTTGCAGGAAAAAAAAATCTGAATTTATACTGATCCATCCAATTCCCAAACAACAGCACGGGGTTCTTTCTCCCTTTCCTTCCATATCTGTGTCTTTCTTTCCTGGAAGAACTCTGGTTCCAGGCTACATGGCTGAATTTATCCATTTATGCTTTATTCTAGAATACTCAAAACTAGTTCCAGAATTCCTGCATGGCTGCCACTGCCCACAGCAAACCCTCTCAGGAAGGGCCGAGACCTGTTTGCAATTCTGTCTGACCAAAGGAGGTGCATCCCACTGAGGACGGCCAGTGTCTAAACCAGGAGGACATTCTGATCTGGGCTTGGATGGATCCTAGGAATTTCTGGGAAGCAGAAAAAGGAAATGAGCAGCAGGCAGAGGAACAGTTGGGGATGAAGCACCTGTTGTGCCAGGAGCCCAAGTTTATTTAATCAAAGGGAAATGACAAAGGGTAAGTGTGGGAGCTGCATGTGGTGGTGGGTGGAGGTGATTGGAAGGGCCTGGACCACCACACAATGGGCTTTGAATCAATACAGCAGGTGTTGGGGAATCATAAGAGGCATTGGGGTTTAGTAAATGTGGAGGACAGACTGGCAAATTGGTGAGAGTGGCACCACCTGGGCTCGAGATACAATGCCTGAGTTGGGAGAATGGCTTTGAGGCACTTTTACCATCTATAACTGGGCACAGCGGTCCCACTCCCAGGGCTGCAGGGAGACTCCCTGAGGGCTGTGCCTGTCCTCTGGGGTCTGAAGTAGGAATTAAGCTAGCCCACACACCCTCCCTGTTCTGTGACATGTCTCTGCTTCCTGCTTCTCCCCCATCAGGGCAGTCTCAGTCTCAGCTTCAAAAGAACAAACACGCACTCAAAACAAAGGAAGACGTCCTCGGCTGCAGAGGAAGCAGGAAGCTGCTGGCCTGCTCTGAGCCCAGCTGCTGGAACCCGGGGTCAGCAGGATGGAGTCGGTGGCCCTGTACAGCTTCCAGGCCACAGAGAGCGACGAGCTGGCCTTCAACAAGGGGGACACACTCAAGGTAGGGGGGCCAGAGCCAGGCTGAGATGGCCCTGCATGAGGTGGGGGTGGATTTAGGAACTGGGGTGCCCAGAGTGTGGTGCCTGGAAGGGTGAACCAGACAAGCTGCACCCTCCCTTTGAGCCTCAGTTTCCCCATCTAGGAAATGAGGAAGTAACTAATGCTCCCTCCTTTGGGGGCTATTGTGAGGATTCAAGGAGTCAATACCACAAGAAACCCCCTAGTTTTCCAGGAAAAAAAATGTGAAAAGACAATTGTTGAGAAAGTGAGAAAATGAGGGAGAGAGAGAAAGAATGTGTGGAGGGAAGAAGAAAGGGAGAAACAGAGAGCAGAGGTCTTAGGAAAGAAATAAGAACGCATGCTGACCTAGAGGGGCTAAAGTAGCTCTGAGGTAAGCCTCAGGGATGAGCTTCGCAGTATTTATGAAAAAGAGGGAAAATAGAGTCAAGCCATAATTCATTTCTCCTTGTCTGGGCCTGTGTTGATGGACATTGCAGCTTTCCAAAGTGGTCCAGGCTGATGGGTCTGTGGAATCTCTCTCTGGGGAAGTTCGTACCTAAAAGTTTGCAAATGGCTAGGCACGGTGGCTCACATGGGAATCCCTGAACTCTGGGAGGCTGAGGCAGGAGGATTGTTTGAGGCCAGGAGTTCAAGACAAGCCTAAGAAAGAGCGAGATGCCATTTGTACAAAAATAAAAAAGCTTAGCAAGTGTAGTGGCATTCACCTGTAGTTCCAGCTACTTGGGAGGCTGAGGCAGGGGGGCTGATCTCGCCCCAGAGTATGAGGTTGCAGTGAGCTGTGTTGACACTACTGCACTCTCTGCAGGGTGACACAGCGCAGTCTACATGTGAAAGCAGTATCCTGTGGCCAGGTTCAGGATTCAGGGGGTGGCCATGCCACAACTCGGGCTTTAAGGCTGCCCCTTCCTCACCTAAGGAAGTCACTGCCCCTCCCTGGGCCTCACTCTTCCCACTAGAGCAACAGGCATTAGACTGAATATCCCTCCACCCTGAGCCTTGGACCTTGCTCTTGTCCCAAGTTTCAAGCACAAGAAGGAACAGGACTTCCTTCTGCCACCACTCTGCCATAGCTGGGTCCCCCATTAAGCAGTGCTATAAACGTTGTACTTAAACTGCTGAGGGGGGAAGATTAGCACCCCTGTTTCACAGGTGACTAACTGAGGCATGGGGAGGTGACATGACCTGCTTGGTATGGGGTACATTTTGAGCCTACATCCCTTTCACAGTGGAGCCCATGTTTGGTCCCCTGCAGAGACTGAACAGGCTGGGCTGGGGCCGAGCCGTAATGCAGGCAGGAGGTGAAGAATGCAGGCAAGAGTCTGCCAGGTCAGCACAGACCATGGGCCAGGTGGTGGCACAAAAGATTCAGATGGCCCCTGAAAATGCTATTTTTGTAAGGTATTTAATAACATAAAATCATTTATGATGCAACGTGAAGTGGCAAAAAGCAAAATGCAAATGTATATACACAGAGAGATAGGCAACTCTATAGGGATAATCGATAGATAGTAATGTCATGGAGGGAAAACTGATGTCCAGGTACTAGATTTGTGCAATGAAAAAAAATTAAAAAGAAGAACCTCGAAAACCTGCAGTTGTCGCTTCCGGGAGGTGGGCCCCCAGAAGCCACCTCTTCACTTTCTTCTTTACTTTTTCTGTCCTAGATGTTCTGTAATAAGCAAGGTCTACTCCTGGGGCCGGGCGCCCATGTCCTCACTCTCAGGGATGTGCAATTGTCTGTATCTGAGACTTTGATGGCTATTGTAGACATTGATTTCTCAATAGACATACAGTTATAGATTTACAGAGATATTGAGGTGATAATGCAGAGAGATTCCCATATGTCCTGGCTCCCAGGTGCCCCTGTAGTTAGCATCTTATGTGAGCATAGTTCACCTGTTACAATTAATGAACCGATACTGACACACTGTTATTAACTAATGCCCATATTCAGATTTGTATTCATTTTCATTTTAATATGCTGCATTAAAATATTATTTAATCTTGGTACCTTTTCTTGGTGTCCCCTTAAGTGTTACACCAAGGTGGTGCCTCTCGGCCTCACTCTAGTCTGGGCTCCTTTCTGTTACCGGGAAAGTGGCACAGGGGTCTCCCTGCAGGCTGGCCCCTCCCAGTGAGCACAGGGAAGCTGGGTCAGGCACCCCCACAAAGAAGGGAGTCTCAGAGGCTCATCGTCCTCTCACTCTGGACACATGGCCCTAAACGTCACTTCCCTGGGACAAAGCCTCCCTCCCTGATGGGCCAGGCATTTCTGGTTGTGACAGCGGGAGGAGGGATGTGGGTGGCAGCTTCACGGTTACTCTCCACGGACCTCACCCAGGCTAAGTGTGCCCATGACCTCCTGGACGTGTCCCCCAGGGAAGACCAATGGTACAGACCCTACCCAGTGATTCCTGGGCTCCCCTCAGCCTGTCACTGGGTCTCATCAGCAACTGTGGCAAAACCTACTCTGACTCTGACCCTGTCTACACCCCCCGGCACCCCACTCCTCCAGGCCGAGTGTCCACCGTCACACTCCTACTAGTCAGAGGCTCCCCAGAAAACCACCCTTTGTTCCCCAGCCAGGTCTCCACACAGAGTCCCCAACTCGGAGCCTGGCAAAGCTGGTGCTGGGCCCTGCGATTTCTTAAGGTCAATAGTCAGCAAAACAATGCCCTCCTTCTGTCCAGCTCCACACACACTGGCCTCCTTTCTTTCTTTCCTCCTTTCTTCCTTTCCGTTCTCTCTCTCTGTCTCTCTTTCCTTTTTTTTTTTAGAGACAAGGGGTCAACTCTGTTGCCCAGGCTAAGGGGCAATCAAGTGATGCTCCTGCCTCAGCCGCCTGAGTAGCTGGGACCATAGGCATGTGTGTACCATCAGGCCTGGCCAGTTTCTTCATTTTCTTTTCTTTTTTTTTTTTTTAACAAGTGAACAGTTTATTAAGAATTAAACAAAGGTATGATGTGATACAGTACAAGCAAGACACTCAAGATAGGTATAATAGTACCACTCACAAAAACTTAAATTTCACCTCAAAAAAAAAATCACAAGACAAAAGAGAAAGCAATTTCACTGTTATAAGATATTTCGCACAAAGTATTAACTCTGCCCCCGAAAGCCCAACCTCCCAACAAACAAAAAACTATCTGGGAATACTGCTATGCTAACATATTAACCACAGTATAACCATTCATAGGAAAACAGTAATTAAGCAATGAATTGAATTAAATAACAAAGTTCAAACTATCATAAACTCATAGACCACAATGATGTTACAAAACAAGCAATTCCAGAAATCTGATAAACAATAAAAAAAAATACTTCAATATCATTCTACTTGATTTGGATACACCTGATATTGAAATTGGAGAAAATATATTGTTATAAAGGGAAATTACAAACATGTTTCACTTA
>CAUYON010111394.1:0-30350 GCA_963573935.1 Arctocebus calabarensis | reverse complement strand
CTCTATTCCTTTCACAGTAATACCAAAGAAGATGAAATATTTGGGAGTTTACCTAACAAAGGATGTGGAAGATCTCTGTAAAGAAAACTATGAAACTTTAAGAAAAGAAATACCTGAAAATGTTAACAAATAGAAAAACATACCATGCTCATGGCTGGGGAGAACCAATATTGTTAAAATGTCTATAATACCCAAAGCAATATATAATTTTAATGCAATTCCTATCAAAGCTTCATTGTCATATTTTAAAGATCTGGAAAAAATAATACTTTGTTTTATATGGAATCAGAAGAAGTAGGGGGTCTTTTTTCCATGTGTATATAAAATTACAACACTATTTATAGGAAATATCATGATTATCTCACTGCAATGAAATGGCTGTTCTTGTCATATACATCTGATTCTGGGCTTTCTGGTCTGCTTGGTTGATCTGTTTGTCTACCTTTGTAATAATGTCATATTTTCTTAATTTCTCTAACTTAATATCTTATCTAGTAGTGTAATTCCTTCACTTTTGTTTTCCTTCAAGATTTTCCTGATGATTCTTTGATATTTTTAGAACACATTATATATGATTAAACATTTGAATGACATCCCATTGCATTTTGGGTAGAGACTGAAATTCTTGTGAGGACCTATGAAGCCCCACCTAGTCTGACCCCATCAACCTCTCATACTTTAACTTCTATTGCCTGACATTTGACTTTTGGAATCGTATGACTTCAGCACTCATCTTCTGTCACTATGCCTTTGAACACACTGTTCCTTTGCTTTGGATTTTTTGTTTGTTAGTTTGTTTCCCCCAATTCCTTTTGATCCTTCAGCTGTGAGTCTAGCTATTTCTTCCAGGAAGCCTTCCCTGACCAATCTGCCTTATTGTTCTCTGTTACATTTTTTTCATAGCTGAATGGACCTCTCTTACCAGGGGTGAGTGAATTGAATGGGTGATTATTTAGCTAAGGTCTACTGTCTCCTTTAACTTGAGGTCAATGACTCTCATGTTTATCTTATTAATTTATACCTAGAATACTGCTTAGTGCTTCACAGGTACTCAATAAATATTTTTCTGATTTACAAACCTAAATTAATTGAGCCCACTTAGTATTTCAAGGAGTATGGAATGGTATAGAAAAAGAGCACAAGCTTTTGGTGTTACATTTGAGTTAAAAGTAGGTAAAAGAATATTTACAGTAGTAATACTTGGGCAATTACTCTTTTTGTATCTCATTTTCCTTATCTATAACATATAATAAATAGTTACCTTCTAGACCTTGGCATGTAGTGGATAGTAAATCAGTGACATTTTTAAAGAACAGAGCTCCAGCTCTATCACTGGCCACCTGATTCCTGGTCTGCTACTCTATTTACCACTCTGCTGGTTACTCATACAAATCTCTGTTCAATGACTGCAAGGTTGAGAACACAATTCCCTATTGAATGAGATGAGAAGGTCTCAGATACAGAATCTCTCGTTTTGAGAAAATACATCACTAGGTTCATGTTTTCACCCATTTACATTCTATATCCTTCCTGTAGTACAGAATCATCTTAAAGAAAGCTTTAAAAACTTTGCTATTAGTGAAAGTAAATAGCCCTTAAGGACATAGGCCACAGTTAGGGGGCTACTTGGTCACCATCCACTCTGTCCTTATGTTTCAGAGCCATGGCTGAAATTCTGGTCTGTAGATCATTACTTCAGTAGATTTTGTAGACCATACTGCCAGTAATTAAAATCTGAAATCTCTAAGAATAGCATGAGAAATTTATGGAAGACATTATTCATTAAATTCTCTGGTTCAGAGAGGATTGCCTATTCTTTGTATTCTGAATCCATCATTTACCAGTTGTGGTACTTTGGGCCTCTCTTTTAGCATATCTGTGGCTCAATTTGCTGAATTATAACTACAATTCTATTTCTATTTATCCACATACCTACCTACCTGTATCTTGCTAGCTAAACTGATTGAGACAAGAGTAAAAATCTCATACATATATAGTTATTATATCACAATAACAATAGATTAGATGTTCTCGAATTCTCCATCTTACTGGGGTCAGCTTGTTCTACTATATTTAAAATAAAATTACTTTAAAAATAAGTAAATGCCTTTCAAAGCTTATCTTTTTAGTGACAGAAGATAGTCGTTACCTCTTACAGGTTATTGAATGAGAAATGGCAAAATAGAGCTTTCTAGCTGCTAAAAATGTTCTACATTTCCACCTGGGGGATGGCTATATGAACATGTACATTAAAAACTCATTAAACTGTGTATTTTAGGAGTATGCACTTGTCTGTGTGTATTTTATCTATCTGGTGAAAGAAAAACATTAAAATTACTTGAAGCTCCATCTCTCTTTCAGTGAATATGCAAACTTCCTCCTCCTCTGACCCCTACTTTTCAGGATGCCCAGGTTTCTAACCACTTCCTCCATATTTATGCTTCTGTGGAAATTCCCAACTTGCTCAACTCTTCCTTCTCTTCACTCAGGATTTTTATTGATTCAAACAAGGAACACAATCACTTTTCTCAATTATCTAAAAGCAGTGCTCCCAAATGGCAAGAGGCTACACCAGGGAATTACAAGTGTTATAAGGCATCCTCACATGCAATCTAAAATTACAACTAGGCGTTACTGTTTGTGAAGCATTTTGGGCACACTTGCCCTTGGGAAATTCTCATCAGTTTCCCCTTGGACTCCAACCTCTCATAACCTTGCTTCGTTCTTTCTATATAAATCTCACTTTTCCTTCCATTTTCTAGACCCTTCACCTCTGTGCATTCTGACTACAAAACCAAAAACTTGTTGTGTTTTACCCTTCAAGGTACTTTATCTCTTTTTGATTTCCCCTAAATGTAGCCTATGTCCTTAAGGGCTACTTACTTGCAAAACAGTCTATCAGGAGTTTTGTCAAAAAACCAACAGGTACATGTTTTTAGAAAAAATTCAATTTTTTGAAATCTATGATTGTGTTGCTTTTTGGGAAACCATTCTATACTCAGTCTATAGTGATATTAATTATGTAAAACCCCAAACAAACTCATCTAACCATTGTTTACTCTTGTGCTATACAGGGTATAAGCTATATAGACCATAAAGCTACATACATGTGTATGTACATGTGCATATGTATAGTATAATTACACTATAAATATGTACGTGCTATGTGTGTATGTTTGTATAAATGTATAAGTGTATATATACTCACACACATAACCAATAGATGTTATACACACACATATTTTCTTGATTTAAAGAAACAATTTATATTTTAAGGTATCTGATATTGGAATATGCTTTATAATTTTTATCAAAAAGAAAACTTAAGACACTAGGTAGAGGAGTGTTTTGCCTTTTTCTGTGCACATCATGCCTATGCTCACATCCATGTTCATATCTGTGTTCACATTACTGTTACCTAAGTTGGATGACTTTGATTGTTAACATTACATAAAATTAAAGTTCGACTAAAACTTGGAACCCCAATTGTCATTTGAAATGTCTTTTAAAAGACCATACAGTAGTACAAAATCCCATTGAATTGAAAAGTTATTATGTATGACAAAAACTGTCTCCCATATAGGGGCCTTTGCAATTAGACTCTGTATAAATTGTCAAATTTCTGGGAATAGATAATGGTGCTTTTGGCCCTAGGAGAGGTTAGTGTGACCAATTTATGTACCATGAAGGACTACTATTCAGGAACATTACATCTATCTGTCAAAAGCCTTTGACTGACTTGTAAACGAAGCTATTTCACTTTCCATAATATGTAATCTGGTTACAGAAAATTTCAAAGTGTCAAGTTCAGCCAAATGTGGAAAAACCCAGATTTTAATTTTAATTCATCTCAAAATTATTTTTTCAGCTTGAAATATGGCAAAGCAGTCTTCATGGCAAATAGAGATTATGGAAAGCAGAATGTTGGCACTGTGATTTTATTTACTAGTTGATGGCTAAAAGTTATTCATACATAAGACTTAGGCTCAAGGCAAAGAAGTTTTAGACTAAAACTTTGGTCATAATTGTATATATGAAATTATACCAGGATGGCTCCATTTTATAAGACTCATGTTTATTTTATATTCAGTGTTATTCCCTATTCCTCTCTTCTAAGCTGTGGTTAAATTGATGGTACTTCATATAGTTACTGGTATCATAGAATTAAGTAAATGAAGTTTCCCATATTAATGTTGGAATATATGTAAGATGGATTGGCAGGTTGTTGAATGGTTAGGTGGGCAGGAGGGAATGAGGGAAGAGTAAAAATTTTGTCTTGTGTTTATCTCTGTAGCTGTCATAGGATCGTTCAGTCACAGCTCTACTGAAATAATTCATATTATCAGCAACTTTAATCACATTCAAATACTTTGAGTATTGATAGGAAGTGTTGGAATGCAAACAATGTGGGACACATAGTGTTTGCCTTGAGGACCCAGGACATGGCTTACCTCTGAATTACCAGCCAGAAACACAAGATTATTAAGTGAAAACCATCTATAAGAGAAAAGAGATCCACTGTTAGCTATGAAAGTAAAGGCTTCAAATAAGAAGTTATATCTCTAGACTGAGTTGACTTTGGATATGAAAGGATTGAAAAGATTATGGCAAATACACAGTAAGTACTTCCACCATGTCCAGTGCTGGAAGCAAACATCACTGTGTTTGGAATGAAACTATTATCAATAAACTTTACTGTAATTAATCTAGGTCCCTGATTTTGCTATTCTTAGCCTTGTTCATAATAATAGCAGCTAACAATTTATATGCCAATAAGTCATATAAGTAACTTTACATATATGTTTTTTGTCATCTTCTAGATATTTAGAAATCTTACAGATATTTAATATAGCTATATCCATTTTATTGATAAGGACACTGAGACCTACTAACTCAACTAGGTCACTCAGACTGTACAAAACAGAGCTGTGATATATGTAAGCATCACATCTTGCCTGCATTTTTTCCCCGAGGTCTCTAAATCAGCAGTTCCCAACTTTGTGGTCTCAGTATGTTTTTATGTGTGTAAAACTTATTGAAGTCTCCAAAGAGCTATGGTTCATGTGGAACATATCTTTTGATATTTGCTATGTTAGCAATTAAAGCTGGGAATTTAAAAAATTTACCTGTTAACACATTTTAAAATAATCATAAACCTATTATATCAAAAATACTAAATAGAGTGTCCTTCAACACTTGTATATGTGTGTGTATGTGTACATATCTATCTATGTTTAATATTTGTCTTAATGAAGGCAGCTGAATTCTCATATTTAGTTCTGCATTCAATCTGTATAAATACATTGTTTACAATGAAGTATATGAAAAAATATAACCTCACAAACATGTGGTTGGGAAATTGAGGAGTATTTTAATAGCTTTTTCAGATAATTGGTACTACACCAGATCTCAAGCATAGTTCTTAAATGATATTTGCAGTGTGAAATCTGAAAGCATGTCAGTGAATTTGTTTGTGTTACATTAAAATCTATTGGTCTATTTTGTAGTTTTATGTATTTCTTAGCCATGCATGATTTTATTTTACACATTAGGCACTTAGAAAAATATTGATTCATTGAGTTATTCAGATCTTCCAAATGTGGACAGATTTCTTTATACAATATCACAAAATTGTGTTTGCTAGTATCACCAGGGATCTCAGCAGAAAACTCTTTCAGTACTGGGAGGCTGTCAAGCTTATAGCAGTGAACACAAGTTTCCCAGAACTCTAATTTTCACTGGGAAGTTTGAATTTTAACATTGGCAACAAATACTGTCAGTTGTTTACCTTGCAATGACAGTTTCATTTTCGAGAAAATTTCTACCAACCAACCACATCCACGTCACCATAATTTTATCCATTATTCTTTCAAGTTAAAAGACATCCCTTGAAAAAGAGGCTAGTTCAGCTCATAACTCAAACAATCATACCAGTGCTTTCTTTCCTGAGTTAGTCATCACATTTCAATATGTAGCAGAACTGCTTTATGTGAATATCCAGTTTCATCATAAGGAATAATAAAAGATAATCCTCTCTGTTCAAGATTTAATAAAATTGATAATTTTTATTAAAAAGAAAAGTGATGCTGAAGAAATCAGTGACATTTATGCAACTTGATGCCATTGCCCTGATTGATGCTAAAGGTCAGCTGTTTTATCCACCATTGGTTTTGCACTATCAGTGTAAAAGTCAACACAGTTTTAAAGGCAAATGATTTCTTAGTGGTATTATGAGAATAGTCTTGATATCAAGAGTCCCCTCAAAGGTCACAGAGAACCCCAGGTTTCTATAGACCACAATTTGAGAAGTTTTATCTTAGTGTGAATACATCCTGCATTTGTCCTTTTACAAATATTTCTGTTTTATAAGCAAGCTTAAAGAGAAAGAAACTAATAAATTATTTTTTAAAGGCTCACTAAATGGCAGAAGTATGTATCAGAAAACAACTAATGTGTTATATATGTAATCTGTAAAATGTTAATTAAAGGTAAATTTTATGAGAAGAAAACACTTAAAGATTTGGAGTTGTTATGATATCCTATAAACTAGCACATTTATAATTTAAATGGTTTCCCTTTTTACTTATGAAGCAAACTGTATCTTGCATCCATCAATATGGATTTCATATCTGTTACATAATTTTAAATGTTTCAGGAAAGATTAAGATAAAATTCAAGTATATCTGAGAACAAAAAAGAGTTAGTTTCTGTGAAGTATAAATAATTTGATATTAAGAATGTTAATAGCTTTTCATTAGTTTTTAAAATCTTTTAAAAATTTCTGATTGACGTGAGGGTACAAATTTTTAGGTTACATTTTTTACATTTCTGAGGTCAAGTTCAAGTTGTAGTTGAGCCCTTCACCCAGGGGCCATGCTGAACACTCTCATACTGTGCACATAAGGTGAGATCCTGCCAATTGTCCTCTCTCCTCCTCCCTTCACTCCCACTCCTCTTACTTCTCCTTAGCTAGACTATATTTGTGTTTTCCTTTCACGTGGGCTTGTAGTTGTTTATATTGTTGGTTTCATGTTAGTATTAAGTACATTGGACACTTTTTACCCATTCTTCTGATATATCACTAAGAAAAATGTGTTTCAACTTCATACAGGTAAACCCAAACATGTAAAGTCTCCATCTTTTCTTATGGCTGAATAGTGCTCAATGTTATACATACAACATGATTTGTTAATTTATTAATGGGTGAGGAACTCTGTGGTTGATTTCACTTCTTGGCAATTGTGAAGTGAACTGCAATAAACATTCTAGTGAAATATCTATGTGGTAAAATGATTTTTTTCCTGTGAGTAGATACCGAGTACTGGGATTGTGGGATCAAGTGGAAGGTCTACTTTTAGTTCTTTGAGAATTCTCCATACTTCTTTCCCACCTAATTCCAGTGAGATTAGCTCACATTGCGAAATCCTGAATCTGCAGATACTGGCATGGATGTAGAAAGAAAGGAACACTTTTCCACTGCTAGTAGGATTGTAAATTAATAGATATTATTTGTTTTATATACATATACATGTATGCGTAAATTCACTTTCATCCTTCAGTATACTTGTGATTTATTCCCAGAGGAGAATAAATGGTATCAGTCATCTGTACTTTGTCCAGGGCAAAGAAGATACCAGTCAAGATCTACCAGATTTCCCAACTCAAAGCCTAACCCTGAAGCACAAAGGAGTCACACACTCTGATGTTTTTTTCAAACTTTACTTTTCAGATCTAGAAGATAAAAGTTGCAACAACAATGACTCCATAGAAAACTCCTTACCACAGGCAGAGAGCTAGTTCTCCTTTGTAATACAAGGATGAAGTAAAATATTTCATATGCAATTAGTGATCTTAATAAAGTAAATTAACACCTTTTTTTCTGAAGTGTTACAAGCCATAGGTGAGTCTCCAGTCTTTAGAGGCTTGGAGGCATGATAGGGAAAGGTCAGTGGAAGTGAATAACTGGATCTTGAGGTACGAGGCTTCAATGCATCACAGAAGGCACAATGGAGGGAAACTAACATTTTCCCCCAAAACACAGGAGAGAAAACAGAAGCAGAGTGAATGGCAAAGGTAGTTAGTCTTCTCTCCAGCTTACAAATTCCTTTTGGGCATGAGTGCTATACAATGGGCGAATGCTCAGGCACTTTCAATACATGTTTATTCTTTTTTAACAAAATTGACTGGGAAATATTAAAGTTTAGTATTATAAGAAAAAATAACCTATATATTTGAGTGTTAATGTTTTTAAAATCTTGTTCCAATTGTGTATCAAGCTGGTAGTCATTAGTAAATCCTAAAAGAACTACTTACTGTGAAATTAGTGATATTATTCACTCAAACAGTGTCTGATGTCATAAATACCTTTTAAAACTTTTCACTAGTGTGCTAAACTATGCATTTCTGTTGGTAGTTTGTGAGAAAAATCTGTTCCTGAAAGCATTTTGAATTGTTTCTGTGTATCAGAGGCAATGTATTTTCCAAGTTATATTAGTTACTAAGCACACACACACCACACACACACCAACCCACACACACATACACACTCTCCTATATTTACATAGGAATATGTGTGTATATTTATAAACGTTAACATATAAAATATATTTCAATATAAAATCATGGCCTATACTCTGTATAATAGCTCTTTTCTAACACACATACTAATAATAAAAAAGGCATTTATAAACTAAAACAGGAAAAAATTTCTGGAAAAGCAAGTCCACTTATATTTTGCATTTTCTTGTTTATTCTAGTCTAGGAAAAGAATGTCTCCAGGTGACTTGCACAGCCACAAGGAAACACTGCCATTAAATTGGCAATAGTTTCCTGAAATGTGGCACAGTGATGGAAAATAAATGAATATTTTCTTTAACTCTTGCCTAAAAAAACATAAACTTTCATCTTAACTAAAAATATAAAATAAAACACTGTGGGAACTATTTTACAAACTCAATAATTGCTTCCTTTAATTATCTTCTTCAGGAGATTCTCCCACCCCTAGAAGTGTTTTATAAAATTGGTCAAATAGTACTGCTGTCCTCAACATCACTGCAGACAGCACCTCCCACATATATTGATCGTGATGTCCATGGTGGTGGCCTCTGAGTGGTCTGCCGCCATGCTCGCCCTGTGATCCGCCTCCTTCCCCAGGGATGTCTCACAACCCAGGTGCTCATGGTTAGCACATTAGCCTACTGAGATTTCCTACTTATAAGTGAAAGATTTATTTACCAAATATAGGGAGACATCCCCTATTTATCAAACTGCAGGCTCTGTAGACACAGATATGAACTCAGATCTAAGTAAGTTCAGCCATTTCTAATATTTTTGATCCTGGATGTATTATCTACCTGTCCTAAGGTTCAATTTTCTCATCTGAAAGATTTCTGTACTTATTTTATGTGTCTGTTTTGAAGATTAAATTAAATATACACAGTGCTCAATAGAATGCCTGATACAAAATCAGTGCTCAAGACAAGTTACTACCCTGTTAGCCTGGACAAGCTAAGGTAGGCTGTGGAAACAAACTCATTCATAAATGTTACTGATTTAACCCAAAACTTGGTTTCTCAGCCACAGGACATTCAGTGTGTGTTCAGTCTCTTCTGCCATTAGGTGAGGGGTAACTCAGGAACCTTAGCCGCTTTCAGCCTCTCCCTATGCTATATTTATTGTGCATTCCAAGGCCACCACAGAAAGTGAAAAGAAATTGGAAGAATTTCATGGTTTTTCCTAAGACTTCTTTGACATTATTTGAATCAATCTCACCCGTATACCATTTTCCAGTTGTCACATAGGTATTTGCAAGGGAAGGTGGGAAATGCGGTCTTCCTACATATGCCCTAGGAATGACACCACATGGTAAACTAGTTTCATCAGAGTTTATGGCAGCATTATCCTGGCCACAGTTACCATCATCACTCCCCTTAGAGTTGTACATAACTTAGAGTTAACCATACAATGAAACCTTAGAGTAACATGCCCTTCAGAAGGAAATTCCAGGCTATGTAGATTATCATTCACCCACAATCTTAGCAACTGGCTAACTCTGGTCATCCAGTAACTTCACAGTGATACAACCCTAATTTTATGTGAAAAAAATTTTGGACCGGGTGGCACCTGTGGCTCGAAGGAGTAGGATGTCAGCCCCATATGCTGGAGGTGGCAGGTTCAAAACCAGCCCCAACCAAAACTTGCAAAAAAAAAAAATTTTTTTTTTGGACCTGAGGTATAAATAACACTTTGGCTAATTTTCATTGTGTTTAAAGTATCTGTTTGAATGTATGAAGCGTTCTCAAAAACTGAAGTCAAATCTGACCTTAGAGAATAAGAATCACTGAAAGTGATAATTTATGTTAGTGTGCTAGAGAAGCTGCATTATAGTGTATCAATTTGTGATGAGATTTAAGAAATGATCATGCAATAAAGTAAAAAATACGAAATTCATGCTCTGATTTTACCTCTTATTTTATAAATTCAGCTCTCAGTGTCCTGGTTATCTCATCTCTAATTTATAACTTTATACGGTGTAAAAATAAAAGCAATGCTAATAGTT
The DNA here is from genome assembly GCA_963573935.1 of Arctocebus calabarensis. Taxonomy (NCBI): domain Eukaryota; kingdom Metazoa; phylum Chordata; class Mammalia; order Primates; family Lorisidae; genus Arctocebus; species Arctocebus calabarensis. The sequence continues at coordinate 19,792 of CAUYON010111394.1, read as the reverse complement.
GTTTTGTCTAATGTGCAGAATATACAACCAATTTAATTATTGGAATGATCCTATAAAGTAGATACAATTTTTGTTCCTGTTTTACATAAAAGAAAGCTAACATTAAATAACTTGTCTGAGGCCACATAGTTAGTTAGTATTAGAAATAGATTTTAAACCCAGATCTCTATGAGTCCAAAGGCCAGAAATGATGCTGGTGTGATGCTGCTTCTTGAAAAGCTGGTATGATGCTGCTTCTTGAAAAGCTCTGTCATTTAAACATTTAGCAGTACTATTGTTATTATTATGGTTATAATTATACCATTAGCCTTGGGCTTTTTTTTCCTCTTTTGTCTCTGGAAGAATTTCTTCTTTAATCATGTAAAGAATGTTTTGCAATAAACCACTTGGAAAATGAAAAGGCAGAGGGTTCAAGACACTGATACAGTTTCGAGAAGATCAGTGATGTAGAGAACATTTAATTTGTAATTCATATGGACTCTTGGCGCTACATATGTAATAAATATTAGCTAGCACTCTGCCTTGATTCATATAGTCTTCAGCTTCAGGTGGGCCAAAATTCAAGGCTGGCTCATTTCGTTAGACTATTAACCAGGTTTATACGATTTCCTTTCAGCAATAAATTTGTTTTCTTAAAACTCTGTTTTGTAAGTCTTATTCTTTAACATTTGTAACCAACACTTTTTCCTTTATACAATACTCATTTTACCGAGGGAGATGGGAATGTATTATGTAAAACTCCTTTTTAAAAAAATAGTCTGGCTCTGCGACATTCTGCATCATTTCAATTTTCTCTTTTAATATACAAAAATAGTTTTAAAGGACAGAGAATGCAGTCAGAGTGAAAGACATGTGAGAGAGAGAGAGAGGGAGAAAGGGAGATCAGAGTGCTTTGATCTTTCCTTTGAACTTTATCAGTTCATCACTCTTATCTGACATGTGACAGGTCAGCAGATGGTCCCCAAATCCAAATGTTGAATATCTCTATGAGAGAAAAGAGTAGAATGTATTTCATAGTCTGGTATGATGTCAAAAGACTGAACTCTAACATTTCCGATATAGATCATTATATAAAATACTAAGGGAAGCATTGGAGTATAATTTCTTTGACAATGATTTTATTAAGGTCTGGGTGCTCACATGACACTACCTCCTAAATAAAAGACCACATTTAGAAATTCTACTAGTCTAGGAACAAAAATATAAAAAGAAGCAGTTTGAGAAAGATTTTGCATGCTAAAAGTATAGACCTTTAATAGTAAATGAATTACTACATAATAGTATGGGAAAATAAAAATATTAATATCATTGTATCTAGTTCTCACACAATTAACTGAGACTCTGAGTAGTGGAGTGCCTACTCTGTGAGAAGGTAGGATTTGCACTCACTGCTTCCCACCCCCAGCCCAGCGCTTCGCCATCTGACTGTTCCCCACCATTCCACTCCCACAGCAGCCTGAGCCAGCCCAACCACAGCGGTGAGCAAAGTTGTATTTCCCCACCCTGAAAAGGTTTCTCATTTTTCATTCATAGTACTTACATTTTCACTTTATTCATACTCACCATTTACTAAGTTTTGAAGAAGTGCCTATAGTCAGGGCACGGTGGCTTACACCTGTAATCTTAGCACTCTGGGATGCAAGGTGGGAGGACTGCTTGAGCTCAGGAGTTTGCCAATTTGAGCAAGAGTGAGACCACTTCTCAACTAAAAATAGAAAAACTGTTCAAGTGTTGTGGTGGGTGCGTGTAGTCTTAGCTACATGAGAGGCAGGATAATTGCTTGAGCTTAAAAGTTTGAAGTTGCTATGACACCACAGGTCATAGAGTGAGACTCTGTCTCAATAAAAGCAAAACAAAACCTCAAAACCATGTATATGTGTATGTGCATACCTTGTGTAATAAGATACTGCAGAGGATTTCACATGGAGAAAAAGCAACCAGCCAACTCTGGTCATATCAGTAACTTTATAATGGTATAATCTCATATTTTACATTATTAAATTTTTGGACCCAAGTTATGACCATATGGCCAATTTTCCTTGTTGAATGTATGAAGAGTTCCCATAAACTGCAGTCAAAGCTGCCCTTTTAGACTGAGTCATTACAAGTGATAATTGATATAAAGGAAACTCTTAGCATTTAAAAAAGTTGACAAACAACAATATATTATCCCTTATTACACTGTGTGTGTGTGGAAGCCACCTTTATGGAATACATTCCACATGGAAGCACTTGCATGGTACTTTGTAGACATGTGTCATTCTTTCTTATCAACCCCAATAATGTAAGTGAACATTATTGTGCCCATCTTCATAAATGAGGAAACTGTGAATTGCACATCTACTATTAAGCAATGGTTATTTGATAGAGATGGGATTGCAACCCAGGTGTGTCTTATTATTTCTGGCATATTTCCCTGTCTCTTCTTTCTTAGATTTTTTTAACTGATAAGGTTGTGGGGACTAATGAACTCCTCAACTTTATCACCAGCTAGATGACGCATTCTTTTAACTACCCTCACTCAATTCACTTCTTTTGAGCTCTTTTATCTCTTTTTAGAATTATTTTTTCTTTGAACTAACAAGTTAGTATTCACTCTACCTATTTACTTCATGTATCTGTTAATTCCAATCTGTAAATATCTCTGTAGTGATATCTTGAATTGAACTTGAAAGAAAACTGGGTGCTAGACCAGGATGTGTACGAAATAAATGAAATTTGTATTTCTTTTAGATAAATCTGATTTCCCATGCTAATATTGTCTTGTCTTGATAATCTATGGTTCTGGTAAACAACAAAAAGCTATATATCTGATCAATAATGCCATGAGTTTCAGTGGAATATCCTGGTTTAGGTAACTTGAGAAACAGAATATTGTGACGAGTATAGTGAACTAATTATTTCTGTATTTTATGAATGAAGTTTATGTTTGTAATTTTCTGTATTTTATTAAAAAGACAGATTGCATATCATAAGTTTTTGTTGTACCCACTGCTTGCCTACCAAGCTGTGGGACACTGTACAGTTGAAACAAGAATTTACTGCTGAAAAGAAACACAGGGGAGGTATCACTGGTTTCCAGTTGGTTTTATACCGAAGTACAAAGATGTGGGAAGGAGAGGGGAAGAACTGGCATTAAAGTGACCCCCACTGGGAAGACTCATGGAGCTTTCCAAAGTTATGTTCTTTAGTCTTCACAACGCTTGTGTGGACATTGTTATTCCCATTGAACAGACAGTTTGTGGTTATGGAGCAATGTTTTGAAGATAATCCACTTTGTAAATATCCTTGCTTCCAAATTCATGGGAAACTATATTCTCAAAGCAGAGCTTCCCAGTATTTCTTTGAAAGGATCCCATTTTGGAGGAGTACAAATGACTAGACTTGAGGTTCTGGGACACTGCCTAAGGAGGCAAACTCAAAATGACTTTAGATTGTTATTTATACGTTTATTCAAATAATGTCATTAGATTCCACAATAGAACTGTGTTTATTTCAACATACAAGATGTTATTTGAAAGGGGGTTGGCAATCTACCCAGAGATGAGACCAGGAGACGTTTAGACCAAATTTAAGGAAAGGGGGCGGAGACCCTCCTAGGCGAAGATGACTTCTACTCTAAGGGTGGTTGGAGGCTTGTTTTTATACTGAGTGTAGGAGGAGGAAGATTCTACAGCTTGCTGGAAGGTTCTGGTTCTGGCAGGCTAGGGTCTTTCAGGTGGAACTTGGGAGCAGGTCAGGCAGGCCTTTTGTTCTAGCAGGAGAGGATGAGGAGGGGGAGGGTTTAGGCCCCCAAAAGTTTTAAATTACTTTCTGGCTAGAGGGCCTTGGTATCATAATGCACAGAAACCTCAAACTCCTGGGGGCTCAAGCCATTCTCCTGTCTCAGCCTTTTAAGTAGTTGGGACTACAGGTGCCTGCCATGATTCCTGGCTAATTTTTCTATTTTTAGGAGAGATGGGGTGTCACTCTTGCTCATGCTGGTCATGAACTCCTAAGTTCAAGTAATCCACCTACGTCAGCCTCCCAGAGTGCTAGCATTACGAGCATGAGCCACTACACCCAGCCCAAGATGTGGTTCTTTATGAATACATACACACATACCCCTGTCTGGGTGTACACTCTGATTCCCTGGCTAACACCCATTGTTCTTGCCAATCTCCACAAGTATGAAAGAAAAGCTGAACTTGAATCCCAAGCTAATAGCTAGGCTTTATCCCCACCCTCAGACCCCTCCTTACCCCCTCCTCCAGTCATGCAGGAGGCACCATTATATCTCTTTCATTCTAGAGTCTCTCAATGGTCTTCAATTCCATGTTCTAGAAGCAAAACAATGACTGGGTGACTGGGCATGATGATAATAACAGGAACCACCATCAGATGTTAATGCAGAAGACTTCTGTTTCTTTCTTGAAGAATTCCTAATGCCTGTCTTTTATCTACTCACTTGTTAATTCAACACACATGTATATGGCACCTATAATATATGAGACTGTCCTAGTACCATAATATTCTATTTCTACCCTCTTGCCTCAGTGGATGTTCCTAGTACCCATTACTTTGCATCATTTAGGCAGCCTTCAGCACACAAGGAGTACTTTTATCTTGAAAAAATATACCTTGTCCACTGAATAAATAGAAGAATATTATCTACAATGTCACTCTTATTGACGTCATTAAAAATGTAATGCAATATTATGATAAAAACATAGACTTGTGATTCTGTTTCATATTTTAATAACTTTACCCAAATTAGCTCAATTCAGACACTAATCCCATTACACAGGTGAGAAAACTTAACTTAAAGAAGCTCTCCAATTTCATCTTGAAACAAAGCCCCTGATCCAATTCCAGCATTTTCCCTTTGCACCAAGCTTTATCTTAATAAATAACATATAAGCCACCTTCCTCCATATAGCACATAAAAAGTATTAAAATATATATATATGCATAATACATACTAAAATGGCAATAAAAATAAATAGAAGGTAAGAAAAATGTTCTAAAAACTAATAGAAATACTGTAATTTATAATTAATTTTGCTCTGAGTTTCCTAGGAGCCAAAATTAACACAATTAGAATTATATAAAAATATATATTTTAAGTCATTTTAAATAATCACTAATAATTCTAAAGGCTAACAGATCAAATTCAAAAATTCACATTCTAGAAACTTATCAAAAGTCCATTATATTTCCTGAGCTGCAGTCCCAGCCTACAGCACTGAGAATTGTAAACGAGATTCTTGAGTGGGCTCCCATTCACAGGGAGTAAGAGGCAGTGAGAGGCAGTGAGAGCAGGGGAACACCTTACCACAGCTTTAGGGGGACTAGAAGATATCAGAAGAACTAGACTACAGCAGCTAGAATTCCATTCAGAAAGGTTTAAGTCAAGAAAATTTAATGAAGAGATGACTATAAAAATATGTAAGGTTAAAGGGAGCAATAAAAACTGTGGAGGAATCCAGAAAGGGATACACAACAGAAAGAGTTTTCCCCCAATTAGTTCTGAAAGGTCAAAGAGAGGAAATAAGGTCCCTGGGACCTGGGAGAGAAGAGCCATGGAGAAAGTTTCACCCACCAACAGCTGTAGTCAGAGTGGGAAAAGCTATTACTGAAAACCAGGAGGAAGAAGAGAGAGATACTTCAACCTCTCTCTCCCATTACCAGCCTGTTTCCTCTTATTGCCTCCCACAGGCAAAACACTGCCAGAAAGCAAGAAAGCTCTGAAGATGTAAGGAGCTGTAGTCATGTGACTCAAGTCATGCGACTGAAGTTTGACGAGGTAGAAAGGTGGTAAGACAGTTTAACCTTCAAGTCTGTGTCCAAGTCTTGGCTTCTTTACTCACTAACCAAGGGAAATAATAGATAAGAAGAATCTAACATAGTGATTAAAACCATAATGGATGCTCTATAAATATTTGCTGAATATAACCTTGACTTAAAAAGGTAGTTAATATCTTAAGGCACTGGGACAGGAGAATTCAATTTGCAGATTTGCAAACTAGCTGAGGGCTATGAGCAAAGGCCTAGTTTTCCAAAGAACTATGCTAAATATGCTTATGCTCACAGGCAGCTAAATTATGCTTTCTATTGAAGCTGCAACTTCTCCACAGCGTTGAGTGATAACCCAGTTGGAATCTAAAAGAACACTAGGGGTTAAAAAGTAATAAAAATTATATATTTTATCTTTGACACTGAGAAGTATTCAAGTATATCTCTAGCTGACAGACAAAATGGACTCCCCATGACTCACTGAGGTGAGCAAAGTAAAAACAGGATGAGGTGGCCATGGATAGGTCACATACTCTGTGCTCTTAGAAAGATGTGGGAAAAGTGCCAGGGGCCTCCCTTTCTACAATGAAGCCAAACCAATGAAGGGATTTTAGGATCAGCGTATGAGAGGGTCTTGGAGCAAGGAATGAAGAGGGTTGACACAAAATCTGTGTCGGGAGACTGAGAATCTTTGGGAGGAGCCCTCCCCAGTAAACCTTAGGTCCATATTTATTATCATAAAATGGGAAGAAATAGATAAAAGGTGCTTGTCCACATGAGCACTGATTAGGGAGGAGATGGAGAAGGTCAGATAGAATGTCTTCACCTTTGTTTTTGCAAAATCGCAGACCTTGAGCACAACCTCTACCTTTAGCATCAAGAGACCTTTGGAATCTAGATGATCTGTACCACAATGCTTAGGCTTGGTATTGCCACACCTCACATATTACATTTTCTTTTTGAGACCAGTTTTATGATCCTCATGCAAATAACTCACATGCCATTCTCATGATTCTCTAGGACTCTCAAGCATGAAATGAGTTTTATGCTTAAGATAAGGCCTCAGTTTCTCCTACAACAACTTCCTACTGTCAGTGCTGAGATAAACTACAGCTGGAATTTGCCCCCACCTCCACCTCTCCACTTAACACACAATGGCCGTTTGAAAGGAACATCAGACAGGGACCAATGCTTTAGGGTTTGGAAATCATCCAATCAGAATTCAAGTATCTTGATGAATCAGAACTGAACAAATTTGAATCCTTTATTCTGATAAACAGACCTGAGTGAGAACTTTGGCAAGAACTTTCCCATTTAAACCAGACCCTACCTTTGTTCTTCAGAGAATAGACTTTCACTTGTACTAAAGGTTGTGCTTCCCCAATCTGCAGATTGTTTTATTATAGAAAATAAGATTCTTCCTTTTTCTGCCACAGGCCTCATGGTCTTTGGTTAACAGAAGCTAAAGAGGACACTTAAGTGACATATTGCTTATTGATCTATCTTTGGGATGCTGCCTTTTCTAGAAATGGTCTCTAGAACAAATGATGCTCTGGCCATTCCAGGGTACCCAAGCCTAGTCACCTGACTCAAACTGAGTTAATCTTACTTCTCCCTTTCCTAGAGTGAGAAAAAGTGCCCTGGAAGCTGAGTGAAATATGTTTCTGACAGTGTTCTAGAAGGGAAAGCCTGGGAATTCCTGTTGCAGAGACTGCTGGACAGCTATCCACTCTGGAGTCATGGATTGTTTATCTCCTCTCTTAATGATACGAGATACTTTGTTACTTTCCAATACATTACTTAAAAATTTTGTTTTTGAAGTAATGATTGTTGGTTTTATTGCTAGCAACTTTAACTACTGTGATATTTTCTAACCTCATTTATACCAGTGTCTCTCCCTGGGGCCATTCTTTGTTATGAGGACCAGTATTGTGGACTGTAAGAGATGTAGCAGCTCCCCTGGCTTCTACCCACTAGATGCCAGCAGCAAGATCCATTTGTAACAATCCAAAATTTTTCCAGATAATGCCAAATGTCCATCACCAGGGGAGACACAAACTGCACCCAGTTGACAACTACTGATTTAGACTAAAGGGACAAGGAACATTACTTATCATTTTAAAATGTTTTTATGGAGCAAGGTTCTATGCTAAAAATCGTGTTTCAAAGTTGATTTAAATCAATTTGATGGTACAAACCATAGCTTTAACACTTAGTATGTTACCTTGGATAAATTATTTAATCTCTCTGGGTCTTTGATTCCTCATTTCTAAAAAGGGTGATAATAATTAAAACCCACTAATAACTGTGAGCATTTAACAGAATAGTGTATGAATGCCAAAAGCATAAAACATAGTAGGACGTAAACTACAGCTAGTCCAGGCCTCCTCTACTCAGCATAGTGACTTCTGCTTAGAAAAAAAATCAACCATTCTTTCTTAAACAAATAAATGATTAAAAAATGCAAAGTTGTGTATATGCATACATATATGGTCATTCCTAGTACTTCTGTTTGCTTATAATAAAATTTCAATTAAGTAACAGAGACAGAATCCTTGTTTGCTCACAAACATCAGAGTAATTAATAATGTTGAGAAATGAACCCTTGGTGTTTAATGGAAAAATTAGCAAAATATTATATTTCCCTTGTTTGCTATATCTGGACATGGTCTTCTAGGCAAACACGAAGTCGCATGCAAATCACTTATGTGCAGAGTTCCTAAAATAACAAAGTAAAATCTGCCCAAAGCCTCAGCACCTCCCAGCTATCAGGCTGCATACGGTTATAATTCATTTAGCCTCCTTAGACAGTAAAGTTTCTACTAAAATTTTCCCCTTAAATGTGTTTTTTTTCAATTTATCAAGAAATGGATTAGAAACAAAAAGGATCCTGACAGGTAATATTAGTGAGAGATATTTGACATGTTGCTAAGATGAGTTTTAGTCAAACTTTTCAGTAGAAAATCTCAAAAGGAAGGAATTTGCTAAATAGTTAGATAATCAAAGAATATTCTAATATTATTTTCTCCCTACTTTCCTCCCTCTTTTTTTCTTGAACCCTTTGATAATAGAGAACTATAAGGGGCATTTTGAAAAACAGGTAAAAAAAATCATAACCCTGTTTATCCAACATTCACTGTGTACCTGCTTTATACTGATCTTTCATTAGCTGTTTGGAATATAATGATCCTACGCTATGGCTTGTACATCCCTAATGACATTACTATATGGGGCTCTCTGCTGTTAGGCATTGGAATAGGGAACAGGGTGGTTGTATATTTCTCTGTTTCTGTTACTAGATTTTAAAATCCTTAGGGTAAGGAAGTGGTATTATTTTTCATCTTATGCCTAAATTCTAGCATAGCCTAGAACAGTCCAGCACTAGGATCATTCTCAGGCATATTAAGAACTAAATATTCTGTGTTAAGAAATGACCACATATTTGTCACTATTCCTGAGATATGTATGTTTTAAACCTTGCATGTTAGGTAACTATTAGATGATTTACCCTTAATTTAATGTAATGTAATAAATATGTATTGCCCCCTACCCTCTTCTATGTTCTACGAGTAGAGAAACAAAGATAAATTTAATAGCCATGTTAACTCAAATTACCTTACCAAAAACAAAAGTCTCTTAGAAGAAAGTGGGAGCAATATAGCTTTCTGAAAGCACAGAGTTCCTGTAAGGATTCTAAGCTATGAACCCTAATTTGGCTAGTTCTTCAGGATAATAATCTCTCTTAATTTTTGACAAAGCTCTTTGTGATATCAATAAGCAGACTGGGGGAATTTCCAAATAGCCTCCATTATCAACTCCCAATAATCAGGCTATTGGTTATACTATTTATTGTAAGAGCCATGAGGGAGAGGGGTATCTCATGTCTACAAATGTCAGTACAGTCAAAGGAACTTACATCTTTTGACTTTTCCCTTTGGCATAACCATTCACTTTAAAGACAATCCGGTGGGCTTGGCAAAGTGCTTTGTTCATAAAAAAATTTCTATGACAAAATATGCCCATTTTCATTCAATTTACCTATGTGAAAGTTTTTGCAATACTTACATTTAGAAAACAGAAAAATAAGAATAGAATTGATATTGAGTCTTGTTTAATCCTGATAGTAATGACAAATACATGAATTAAAAAAATTGTCTGAGATGTATTCCTAGTAAAATTTTGCTTTTATATTTAGTAACTATTTACCAAAGTTAAAAATATATGTATAGGGTTTTGATTAGCCTATGTATAATAATTGTACTAATAACTCAATGTAGTAAAAAATGAACAGTTTTTTTGTTCTAGGAAATGAGAAAAATTTAATTTATATGTGTATTTTTGTTTCAGAGAAGTTTGATAGGTTGATCAATAAAAGACTTTCAGGCATAACAAATAAATTGCATCAGGATAAAATTCTGCATAAGAAGCAAATTGGAAATACAAATTCAAAGAGAAAGAGCAACAAGTAAGACTTATTGTTAATGAAGAACTTGTTCATGTATTTTTAAAATGGATGATGGTGGACTTTAAATTCACCCTCCTATTTAGAATCTATTGAGTATGCTTAGAAGAATGATGTAACAGTTTTATATTTAAATGTTAGTTTTTACAATGTGCTATAAATTACATTCCCTGCAACTATTTACATTTATGATGAAAAATTGTAGATGTCAAGTAAAAAATGTGTGAGGGATTATGCAGTTATTTGTTCTAATTCTTCCATAGGCTATGCAAACCAAACAGTCTGAAGAGCACTGATTTAGATGATAGAATCACAGATGGCTTGGCAACCTATTTAGCATGGTTGGGGACGAAAAATGATCTGGGGTGGAAGAGAAGCAGTCTCAGGGATTGCTATGCACACTTGTAGAGACCAAGGGTGATCAAAATCATACTGGCATTTTCTCCAGTGCAATTCTTCACTGTAAGAAGCTATGTTGCATATTTCTGGCTTGCAGGAACTAAGTGCCAATAGCAATCCCTTCTTCTCAGGAAGACACCCCAAAGTACCTCATATGCATGCCTTGCATCCATTCTTGCCCTGGCTGACACCCACTAAAGGAAGGATTTCCAGTCCTTTTTCAGCAGATGCATTGCAGAAGTTTTCAAGGAAGATTTTGGTACCATTTCTGCCTCCAACTTGGTTTGCCAGGGGAACTTTCTAGGAGAATGTACAACATTCCCACACCAGAACTTTTCATAAATGACATAAGAGAGACAGCTCCAAGCTCCACGTTTCCATCCAGGTAATAGTGGCATCATGTTCTTGAAAGGAATTTGGAGTTCAGACCATCATTTTATTTGCACCCTGGGAAGCACACCTGCTTCACCCATCAATATGTGATGACTACCGAAGGGAGGAAAGAACAGACATGCTGTCAGACTTATGAAGGAAAGAGCAACAAGCAAGCTTGAACTTTCATTGGAGCTGCCCATGGGGAGTATGAGTAATTGGGAGATTGCCCCTCTTCATCTAGCAGGATCTGATGTAAGCCACCAGCAGGGTGTGAGGGGACACTATGGTTGGGCAGAGGAGGTGGGGACATGGGGAGGGGGCAACTCCATGTGCTACAAAATCTGGCATAGGGAAAACATGTCTAAAATAATCTGCAAAGCTTCTGTGATTTCTCTGTCTCCAGCTTCAGCAGTAAGGGCTCATTGTGTAAGGCATGATAAATCCAGATTTCTGGCTTCTTCCTCTGGGTTACTTTTTCTGATATGCTTACCCACCTCAAGCTGGTTTGGGTCCTTCTCCTCCCTCACTTTCAGATCACTCTCTGATTCTTTTTGTTATAGCCCCATGTACATTTTTTTTTTTTTTTTTTGCTGTGGGGACAGTCTGATGGGATGAAAGAGAAAGTTAAAGAAAGAAGAGCTATATAATCATAAGAAAATGTCAGGATAGAGTTCAAAATCTTTAACTTTCAAGTGCTGCTTTTCTGCGGCTTCCTCACTAGCTTTCTCTGAACTCAAGTTGTGTTTTCGGCTATTCCTTGACACATATACAGTCTTCACATACAATTTATATGAGCTTGTAGTTGTTGTTGTATTGAATACAGTTACACAGCTAAGTATTCTGAAATCATGTATTTGGGGCAGTGAAAGCCTGTGCTGGGTCCCAGGGCTCTCTAGAGACCTGCATGGGAAGGAAGGACTTGTGAAAGAAGCAACCAACATTTCTGCTTCTCAAACTCTGTGCCAGGCTAACCTTGTGCTCAATACAGGACACCAACATGGAAAGACACAGGCTATTTGGACAGAAGCTTGTAACTGGGATAGAAAACATAATGAGGAGTGTCATCAAACCTACCAATGTAGTAAAAAACGTAGCTAAAACCACCGAGATCTTGAAAAGGCAAAGATCTTAGCATGTCCAGTCCATTGCTACGTTTGTGGGAAGGGTCTTCTTTGTTCTATTCATAGCAAGTTTGTGTCCAGTGATTTTTGGTTACCATTCCACATGTGTGTGGGCATTTGATCCAAGCTAACTCAATCAGATTTTCTTCTTTCTCAGTACTAGCATCAAAGTACAAAAGCTTACATAAAAGATTCTGGGAACTGGAACCATAAGGCTAGGGCAAATTCAGAGGTAGTAGACATTTTTTGTCACTGAGAACTAAGGATAGAAAAGAAGTTTCCAGGAATGGGTGGGAATTAAGCAGAGAAAAAGTGGCAGAGATTAGATAGAATGTGATCTCAGATAATCACTTAGAGAGAGAGAGAGAGGTTTAAGATATGAGGTCCAGCTCTGCTGCCTACTATTGGGGTCTACACATAAGACAGTCATGCCAGTCCAATCTCTCATTTTCAGAGGAGAAAGATAATTTACTGAAAATCTAATTAGTGAATCAGACCAAGCATACACATCTGAGTTTTCTGTAGTGCCAGGTATTTTCAAAGTAAAGGGGCCACCAGCTTCAAAAGAGGTTGATGATACTGTTTCCTATGATTTCAGGACCCATTCCAGGTCTGAAACTGCACATCTGAGTCAAAGTCGCTTATAGAAGACCATTATAGCCCAAGATTCTAAACTGATGCAGAGTCACTATGTTATGGGGGAAACGATGTGTCCGTATATGTATGTCTGCATTTTACTTACTTGATTTTGCAATGTGGCATCTAAATGCCATATCTACTGATGAAAGATTATTGCTTTTGCTCTTGACCTTAGCCAAAAGGCTGAGAAGCAATGATTATTGCTTTTGGTCATATGTCCCTGCAAGGTTCAGTGTGCAAAGACCATTTATCCATCACTAAGTGCTTTTTGATCAAATATCTGTTCTCTTAGAAACCCAGCTCCACTATGATCTGTCCCAGGAAAATTTTTTTCCTCTTCCCCTTATCAGAGCTTCCTTAGCCTACATTTTATTTAACCCATTCTGTCACACAGGCCCCCAACTAAAACAGAATCTCTAAGTGCCCTGTACATAAAAAGGAGTAGCCTTTTCCCTAACTAGACCTCTGACTGCTCCGGACAACCAAGTCTTCCCTGGGAGTCTGCATACCAGGGCATTGTCCCTGCTTACGCAGGACCTTGAGGGCCTATTGGCAAATCTTTGAGCAAGTACCATTTTCTTTCTGCTAGATTTTAAATCTCCTCCTGGACTTCCTTCACTGTCTGCCTCTTCTGGGTCTTGTGATTGATTATTTGAACTCCCTTCCCTCCAGTATCTTCAACATTCTCCATCCTTGTCATTCTGCTGCTTCTCATTCATAAAACCCCAGTCATAGAGAGTGATGTTTACTCCATGCCGCCATCTCAGCAGCCAAGTTCAGGTGTTCAGACTGCCACTAATGCACATTTAAGGTTAATAATCTTAGAAGGGCCCTTAGCAATGCGCAATGGTCCTTTTCCTCCTGCTTACTGACATATGATAGCATTTTAATCCAGTTTAACATAGTCCTAGAAAAATGACTGTGCCTCCTACTTCATCAGGGATGCCTGAGGACCTCACATTCCTTTCACTGAAATTTTCACCTCATGCCTACCCCATTATCTAGATCCATATTATCTGATATGTTTTTCATCTCAGAGAGAAAGTGTTCTACCCAAAGACAATGCCTTCAATTAGGTCCCCTCTTAAACATTGTAGAACCATAATATTTCACAGTTCTCCCTAGCTCTATGATAGCTTTAGTCCCTCTTTTCCTATTGATTTTCTTCTTTGTCCCTAAAACTAAAACACAAGTCTTTTGTAGATGGACTCAAACCATTTCTGAGAGAATGAAGCTTAATGTCCTAAGCATTGATTGTATCTAATGAACTAACTTTTGCTTCTATGCATCTATATCAATATTGTACTTCCTATGTTGCCTACATCCAGAAACCCATTAATACATGACTCTCCAAGAAAAAAGCATTTACCAGTTCCCATGGTGGAAATTTTCCCACCCAGGTTGATTTCACGCTACCAATATGTTACTAAGCAAGGAGTCAGGAAGAGATGTGCACATCATTCCATAATATATCCACCATTGAGGTTCAAGAGATGGAAAAACCTCAAGATTATAGACAGAGATAAATGTAGTAAAATAAGAAGAAGTGATGAGTTTTGAGAGTTTTGAGTATGTACTGTTTTTATTTTATTTTATTTTATGTTTTATTTTATTTTTTGAGACAGAGTCTCACTGTGTCACCCTCAGTAGTGTGCCTTGCTGTCACAGCTCATAGCAACCTCAAACTCTTGATTGTCTTGCCTCAGCCTCCCAAGTAGCTGGGACTACAGGCACCTGCCACAATGCCCCGCTGTTTTTTTTTTGTTGTTGCAATTGCCATTGTTCTTTAGCAGGTCTCGGCCAGGTTGGAACCTGCCAGCCTCAGTGTATGTGGCCAACACCGTAACCACTGAGATATGGGCGCCAAGCCTACTACTTGTTTTTCAAATGATTTGTTTTATTATCAGTTTATATCATTTCATTATTAATCATGGCTTCCTTTAACAACTGCCTTGCACATTTCTAAATATTAGACAATCAACTCTCACAAGTCAGTATTGGCAGTTCTAACACACCACTGCACCCATAGCACAGTGGTTAGGGTGTCGGCCACATACACCAAGGCTGCCAGGTTCGAACTCAGTCTGGGCCAGCTAAACAAGAATGACAACTGAACAACAACAACAACAAAAAATGGCCGGGCATTGTGGCGGGGTGCCTGTAGTCCCAGCTACTTGGGAGGCTGAGGCAAGAGAATCGCTTAAGCTCAAAGAGTTTGAGGTTACTGTGAGCTATGATGCCATTGTACTCTACTGCGGGTAACATAGTGAGACTCTGTCTCCAAAAATAAATAAAAAAATGAATAAATAAATATAAATGAACTTCTTTCTTCTTGAAACCTGATGCTTCTATGCATCCTGCAGTTACCCTTTGTCTGAAGCTTCCTCATGTCTTTTTAAATTTCTATGAGTTCTTCCTCTCTCCCTACCTGAGAAAATTGGTGCTAACAAAACTCTGCATTACATCTACTAATCTCACATTGTATACACTCATTATGCCTTCTTTATTTCTATTTCAATTTTGGCTGATAGTACTATCATGCTCAGACAACTAAGACCACTGAAAATCAGCCTTGACTATTTCTCATTCTTACCACAATCACAACTTCCTTTACATCCTAAATACGTCATGTAGCCTTTCCTTTTCTTTACCCCATGACAACTGTTCTAATGCACTCCTTTATCTTCCTAAGGCAGTTTCCAAATGGATCTAGATTTTTCTATTCTTGTTTATCCTCTTCAAAAGTTACCACAGTTATTTAGCAAAATTCATATATAATTATGACATCTCTTGATTAAATCCTTTCAGTGGCTCCCCATTACCCACAGATACACATTACCCACTGGATAATATCATTGTAATGTAAGTCCACTGTTATTTGACCTCTGTCTAACCTCACAAACCTCATCTTTCACCAGTTTCTGATTTAGTTAGCCTTTGTGCTTAATCAACACCAAATTGATAATAATTGCCTTTCTAACCACCCCTTGTCCTTCTCTATGATTTAACTTAAGCCATACATTTTTGTTGGAATACCTTCCCCTATCAGCCGTCATCTGACCATGTCTTTGCCCAACTCTTACGTCTTAGATCAGATACCACATCTCTTTTAGGCAGACATTCCTAATCCCCTATAATTAACTAAATATTTGGGGCAATATGAAAATAAAGCACTTCCATCTCCTACTCAGGGGAGCTTGAAAGACTGATGGCTCCAACTCTTGTCCCTTTGGATTCACCAATGAGTTCATGCTCTGTATAGTTTGTTCCCAGGCAATGACAGAGCATGTCATGAAAATCAAGGCAGGCCCACTCTGGCAGGAGGTGGTACTCCAATGAATGACATTGGTTTATGAATTCACCATTGCCCTGGCTGAACTTTTCTGGAATTATGATACAACCCGAGATACTCCCTACCCCAAGTTTCCTTCTTTTTCTCTATTTTCACAGGTGTCAGACTGCATCTTGATCTGAAGGTATAACTCAGTCTTTTCTAGACCTTCTCCCTTAATAAATTTTTTGCATGCCTAAGGCTTTCTTGATGCCCTGCTTTTCTGTGGACTCCAGCTAATGAAGTGTCCTATCCTTCTACTAATTTCTCTTGATTTTTCCTACACAATAATTTTAATATTCTGTGTATGCATGTATTTACGTACACATGCATATATATATACATATATATATATAATCTGTGTTCGTTTACAAATGTAGATCTGTGCAAGAAAAGATGACACTATGACATCTTGAAGGCAGAAGCTCTGATATTCATCTTTGCAGCATAACATCAACATACATCCTATTCAGTAAATGGACAGAGAATAAATAAAGAAATGTGATGTAAACTTTCACTTCAGATACACATATGCCCACACCCACACACACACGCAAATTGAGGCAGTATAATTCCAAGAGTAATTTATTGTGCTAGAATTTTTCAGACTATGAAAATATGCGATATGTCAGAAGTACAGTGATTGCATAAAAGATATTAAACCACCATATCACAATTTCCACTTAATTGCAGTGTATAAAATGACTTCAGTTCTGAATGTGGAAGCAGCCAATATAAAAAGAGTGACTTAAGATATTTTTCACAAGGCTGAATCTTATAGTAAGTAACTTATTTCTTCTGAAATTGATCTTAAAAAAATGCTAGTTAGAGTTATCCAAAGGATCTTTAGAGAAGGATGAATGAAAATAGAAAATACTTTCATACAGGGACTTCACAAATACATGCTAATTTAGAAAGAAGCATGCAGACTAGGGAAATCTGCCTCCATAACTTCAAGTACAGTGCCTTATTTTCCACATTATCAGAACGTATGCACCAAGAGTTTCTATTTCAGCCATTGTTTGAAACACAAAGAGAAGTAATCGGTACATCTAATAGTTTGTGAAAATTCTTAAAATCTCTGAAATTAAATGTGATAGAAAAAGTTGAACATCTTTGATGACTTCATGGTTTCATTCTCTGCATGCATTTTAAATATCTAAATATCTTTAAGGCTGTGTACATAGAACATATTTTGGCAGAGTGAAAACAAAGGGGCTAAACTACTACTTTGTTCATGCAGAATGGGCTTCTGAAAAAATAAGAGAAAAAATTCCTGGGATAATTTTATTATTAAATACATTTTATTTTTGACATGTAGGTATATCACTGCTATTATTATTGTTTTATCTTTTTTTGTGGTTATAATGATTCAGCTGTAGAAAACAGGAGAGAGATTCCTGAAATTTTATATTCCTGATACATCGAAGCACAGAATATGAAGCCTAGAAGGAAATTCTGAGGCCATATAAAGTGAGAAAAAAAATTAAAAATTCCAGAAAAATTAAGTTACATACCCAATGACACTTAGAAAGTTAATGATAAAGACAAGATTTTAAAGTATTAGTGTTGATTGACTAATTCATTAATTTGTGTTTTCTCACACTTATGTAAACATCTGTGGAATTCTTAGGATGTTCTAGAACAGTGGTTCTAGCCTTCCTAATGCCACAACCTTTTAATACAGTTCCTCAGGTCACCCCAACATGAGGAACTATATTAAAGTGTCAAGGCATTAGGAAGGTTGAGAACCAATGTTCTAGAGGTTCTGCTAATAATTTGGACACAGAGGCTATAACAAGGTCCAAGATTTCAAGAAGCCCATAGCCCAGTAATGGATAAAACACAAATTTATAAAGGAATTGAAGTATTACAAGACAGAGGCGAAGGACTTATTCTTTTAGAAGACTTTAGAAAGTATAATATACACGTTGTATGTGCTGTTTCCTCTTCCCTTTTCGCCTTCTTATTCCTATTGAGACTCTTCTCTATAAAGCTTTTGGGTTCTTCAATTAGTCCTGTCCTCCTGGAAAATACTCCAAAAGCACAATTCTTTCTAATTCTCTTCTAGGAAGAAGAAGAGGAGGAAGAGGAGGAGGGGAATAGGAGAAGGAGGAGAAGAGGAGAAGGAGGAGGAGGAAGAAAAGGAGCAGGAGAAAGATTTGAACCACTCAATCTCAAGTGTAGAAGAACATTAGAGTGCCTCCTCATTGGAATAAAATAGATGTATCCAGACCACAATTAATCTGGAACTAGAACACTGCAATGGAAGCAGAGAACAAAGCCTCCAGAGTTATACAATATCTACTTCACATCTACACCTGTTTCAATTTTAAAGTTTTCCATTTTTGTTTTTATTTTTGCCTGATTTAAAAAGATACTTTTTCCTGGATCATGTGGAGATAGTTTTAAGAACACTAGATCCAAAAAGTGTCTGATAAAAGGCAGAGGATGGGAATTACAAAATCTACAATTCCAGTCTATGTAACCACTAGCAGTTTTGTTCAAACATTGCTCAGGAAGTTCAGGCTTGGCTGTGACCAAAGGGCCAATATTTACTGGGAAAAAAAGTTCTTTTATGGAGATATGTGTGAAATTTGTTCTATTCAAATTTCTCAGTATTGACTAGCTCTCAGATTTTTATAATGAAAATTATTTTATAATCCTAGAGGCATTTGCCACTTCAATCTTCCCCCTCTTTGCTCTTTAGTGAATGTTTTCATGTTCTCTAAATGTGTCTGGCTATAACTTACTTCTGGGGTGAAATATTTTATTTTCTCTTCCTGATATATCTTTTCCTTTTTTTCTCTATATCACTACTAACCATTCATCTTTAGCTTTTACTTCTCTCAGGAAATGTTCATGATTTTTCGGACTTTCCTCTCTATTCATAACTTTAAAACTCTAATTAAACTGCATCAACGGTGGCATCCATAGCTCAGTGGATAGGGTGCCGGCCACATATACTGGGGCTGACAGGTTCAAGCCAGTTGGAGCCAGCTAAAACAACGACAAGTGCAACAACAACAAAAAAAAAATAGCTGGACATTGTGGCAGATAGCTGTAGTCCCAGTTACTCAGGAGGCTGAGGCAAGAGAATCACTTAAACCCAAGAATTTGAGGTTGCTGAGAGCTGGGATGCCGCAGCACTCTACCCAGGGTGGCAGCTTGAGAATCTCAAAAAACAAAAACAAAAACAAAATGCATCAAGATTGCCTATTTATTTATCTTCCAGACTAGTCCTGTCAAATCCAAAGATAATGCAAGTCGCATCTATAATTCAAAATTTTCCAATATTCATGCTATAAAGAATAAAAGAAACACATATAATACTGGTAATATCATACATCTTAAATATATATAAATATTATAATTTATAATTCCACATTTAATTAATATAAAAACTCCTTTTTTTAAAATTGAATCATAGCTGTGTACATTAGTTCAACCATGGGGTACAGTGTGGGGGCTTCACATGCAATCTGAGATATTTTATCACCCTGATTGACATACTGTTAATGATATTTTCACGTTTACTATATGAAAACATTTTTTTTTTTTTTTTTTTAGAGACAGAGTCTCACTTTATCGCCCTGGGTAGAGTGCCGTGGCGTCACACTGCTCACAGCAACCTCCAGCTCTTGGGCTTAAGCGATTCTCTTGCCTCAGCCTCCCTAGTAGCTGGGACTA
>CAUYON010111393.1:0-15811 GCA_963573935.1 Arctocebus calabarensis | reverse complement strand
TGTTTTTGTTGTTTCTACATTTTTGTATCCGGAGTTATGAGCTCATGTCCTCACAGCTGCAAAGAAATTTAAAAAAAAAAATTCTGGACAGAATATATCCATTAGGTAAGTGTCAAGATCGCCATAGAAAACCAAAGACTTAGAGGTGAGACTGCATTCACACAGACATCCAGCTGAGTTTCCGTCTTTCTATTGTCCAAGAGGCACGGCTTTGCGCAATCTTTTAAACCTATTTTAACAGGGCAGGACTTGGCCAGTTCTAGATCCATTTATTATATGACGCCACAATTTGAAAGAAGGAAGAGGTCCCTTTTGTAAAGGGCCTCAGGGAGTGAGGGAAGGAGATTGGTTTCCATGTATTTGTCTGTGTCCATCTAGCTCAGGGGTTCTCAGCCGTGGCACCATTGACATTGTGAACCAGATTATTCTCGTTGGGTGGGGTTTGAGCCACAGAGTCACTAGATGCTGCTGGCACCATCCCACCCCCAGCTCTACAAAACAGTCTCTAAACATTGCAGTGTGTGTCCTGGGGAGGCGAGACTGCCTCTGTTGCAGGTGGTGTTCTAGTTCTAGCTTGTCCCACTGCGTGTGTCTCCAGGTCTGTGTGAGGTGTCTCTCCTTCAAGATCTGTATCTGTCTCTATATTTTTCTTTCATTCTGTGTCACACACCTGGTAGTCACGGTGTCGGCAGCTCCTTATTCTTAGGAGAGGTGGAGTCGCTGAGCTGCGTTAGCTCTTTGCTAAGTACTGGCGCGGCAATGAAGACCAAGGACACTCTTCTGTCCTGGAGGTCCTTAAAAATGGTGGCACCAAGTGGCACAGGCACGGAGGGCCGTACTGCAGAGCCCGCAGCCTGAGGCCGGACAGTTGGAGCTGTAGGCTGATTCTGCCCCTTTCCCACTTGTGTCTCCTATGAGCTTGTCGGAAGCCGCACTGAGGCTGGGAGTCTCCTCTTTCATGGACAGCCACGGGATGTTGCCGTTTACAGCCGGAAGAGAAGGTCTGTGCCCTGACATAACCACACAGGGACGGACACGCAGTCACATGTTCATCTTCCAAATAAATGCTCCATTAAGAAGCTCTCTCCCAAAGGAAAATAGCTTCATCTCTGTACTTAGCAGCGCTGATTTAGAAGACATGTGCATTTCAGGATAGTCACCTAAGGAACCTGATGGTTTCACCCATGAATAGAAGAATAAACATTTGGTCATGCCGCGTCTTTTCCTTCAAACACATATGATTGCTATATCTTTTAGGTGGACTGGTCCTTAAGTCTCTTTCCCTTGGAACTTCTTTGCAAGGAAATTGCTTTTCCTTTCTGACGACTTTTGCCTCTGACCTTTTTTTTTTTCAGACCATTTCCCTGCCCTGTGCCTTAGCTGCGATGGCAGTGCCACTTTGCCAGGTTGTACTGTGATGCCACTTTGTCAGGTTGTACCGTGATGCCACACCATTTCCTGAGAGCAGAAACACAGTTGGCTCTGCAGAAGCACTACCTGCTGTTAGCATCACTCAGGGACAGAGTCAGTGCCGGGTGCTGATGATCCTGGGATGCAAAACAAGTGTGTATCCCCTGGTTCCTCGGTGCTTCACAGTCTGGTCTGAGAGACCCCTTTCCCCACCACATTCCCCTAAAGGTAATTTAAAAATGTATTGCTTTAATTTTAAAACCTTACCTTTCAAATTCGTTTAAAAGTGCTCATTTCTATAGTTAGAGCATGAAATTCAGATCTCTTATTTATGCTTTTGCCACTAAAAGATTTTCTATTCCCATATGATGCTTGGGAGTAGGTTAAGTAGAATTTTAAATTGAAATTTGAAATCCTGGATAAATAGTGTGTAGGGAGAAAAAGTCATTTAATTCCAGGTCATGTATGCAACCATGAAAACATAGCCGACTTCCCAGATGCTGGGTGCTTATAATTCTGAAGTTAATACATTTTTCTTGGAATGGATATATTTTTTCCTTATTGCAAAGTAAGGTTTTTTTTCCTTGGGGTTATTGCTCTTTCTCTCTTACATCACATTTAATTAATCATCTTTCCTCAAGTGGTCGCTCATTAAAATATGCCATCTTTTGAAGTTTATATTAAAATAACCCGGAATCATGATGAATGGGTTAGAATATCATATAAGTCAGGGCACAATAGACTATGAGGTGCTCTGTTTTTAGTTTGATGAATCATTCTGCACCCTTTAATAAATAACACAAATTAGCATAACAAAAAGCATATATCATAAGAAAACAATGTGACAAAAATCCGACACTTAGTAAAGGCAATTAGAATGGGGAGGACATATATTTCTGGTAGTTTTTTTCTGCTCAGATTTCCCCTGCTGCAAATAGCACACAGCTAGACCAAGCCTGCGTCTCCCAGCCTGTAAGTGCTTGTTGAGGGGGAGGGTTTGCTTTGCCATCCAATGGGTACCTCTGAGGTTTACTGAACACATTCCAGAACATGTCCCTGAAGTGTTCTGCGGGAAAACACATGAACGTAGTACTTTTCATTAATAGGGCATTGTGTTTTTTAAATTAGATTTTAAAATGTTTATGTTGATAATAGTTATAGATCCTGGTATTGTCTTTGGCTACTCTTAATGCTTGTGAGTAATGAGCTTGGCAACTTAAAAGTAATTCCCCGACTCAGCGCCTGTGGCTCAACGGGCTAAGGTGCCAGCCATGTACACCTGAGCTGGTGGGTTCGAATCCAGCCTGGGCCCGCCAAACAACAATGACGGCTGCAACCAAAAAATGGCCAGGCGTTGTGGCGGGTGCCTGTAGTCCCAGCTACTTGGGAAGCAGAGGCAGGAGACTCGCTTGAGCCCAGGAGTTGGAGGTTGCTGTGAGCTGTGATGCCACGGCACTCTATCCAGGGTGACAGCTTGAGGCTCTGTCTCAAAAAAAAAAAGGAATCCCTAACCTCTGCTGGTCCATAGGGCCGATTCCAGGCAGTCACGCACCTGGTGGGGATAGCTTATTATGTACAACAGGACACACCTGTCAAGCCTGCACCTGTTTTGGAAAACTATAATAGAGTTATTTAAGAGCCTGCTTCGCTCTTTCTCCTCACTGATATTTTGGCAATAAATGGCATCTTTCCATGGTTGCGTTTTGAGACGATGACCATACTCTGAGGTGAGGATGGGACGGTGGAGGCCAACTAGTTGTCCATAGCACTGATGTCCTTACCTGGAGTCTCCGTCTGTGGAGGAGGAATCCAACACGTGCGAAGATCGATTTAGGACTTTACGCAGAGGAACATTCTCTTTCGATAACTAAAATCCCGTGGTACACTGGTAAGAGCTGTATGCAGGGCTTGGTCATTTGCTTGGCAAATAAATTTGCAGAGAGAAAAGACAGAGACACATTCAGAATGTTTTCCACGAAGTCACACAAAGCAAAGGAAAATGTGTCCCTGGAGGGAGATCTCAGGGTTTAGTGAGGGTCAGACTTAACTGGTGGATTAGTAAAATAGCTCACTGCTCCCCAATCCTAGAATTTCTGATTCTGCAGATGGGAGGTGAGAGACTCAGGAATCCAAGGGCTCCCGAGCTTCCAGGGGAGGCTGGCATTCCTGGCTGCAGACCCCATGCTTGGAGAGCCAGGCCTTCAGTGTTATTCCTGGTGGAGCGCTGTCTCTGGTGCCCTCCCATGCTTCGTAAGACGTCGTGCCCCCTTCTAGCACAAAACTCTCCTTTCTCTGCCTGCGAGCTTGACCCTTCTTCTTCTGGCTTGCCCCCTTTCTTTCAAGGTTACCTAAAATGTATTAAGTGGAAGTCACTGCCCTGTCCTCACCAGCAGTGTCACTGCATGCGCATCGGGACTGTGCCCGCTCATCTGTCAAATGAGCGGGCTGGAACCACTCTCTGGCTGCCAAGTCTTCTGAGGCACGAGTTTTGGTTCTGAATTGAAGGTGGATGAAGGGGCTGTGATTACTTTCTCCGAACATGTGTGTCCCAGGGAACATGGATTTAGGGTGAAGAGCCCTCAGCGGGAAGCTGGGAGGGGAAAGGTCCTTGGTAATCAAGGTGAAGTCTGAGCCAAGGCCTAGGCTTGGCCAGACCACCTCGTCACAACTGTATGCTTCTTCCATTCGCATTTAAGCAAGCTGTTTTCACCCCAAATTGCCTACTTGATCCTAGTAGTTTACATGATCTATAACTAATATCGGAGCACCTCAGGAAGGGACAAGTTCGTGTCAGTGAAATGGACAGATGGGGGGTCATGAACGCACCATGACGTCTGCCGGGAGGTGGCGAGGAGGCCACAGTTAAGAAATAAACACTGCTGGTGACTTTTGACGCAAATTGTAAAGAAAAATATCCAAACGTATATGTGAAGGCAAAAATTCTCAGCTGGGGTGCAGTGTGGGCAAAGCAACATAGGGTTGTTGTTCCCTGGCTTTGACTTTTGTTAGTCACTCTTCAGGGTTAAATGATGTCCCCTGCCACCCATATGTTGATGTCCTAGGTCCCAGTGGCTCAGAAAGTGACTTTATTTGGAGGCAAGGTCATTGGAGATGGAACTAGTGAAGACGAGGTTGAACCCTAGTGATGTGGGCCCCTAGTCATGAGGAGAGGTCCCCTGAACACAGCAGGCATAGACATGAGGACACAGGCCCGACACCAGGACACAGGTGTGAACTCTGGAATGCCGCCACAAACCAGGAGCTACCAGAAGCTATAGGAAACTCAGGAAACCTGGCACAGACAGCACGGTCCTGCCCCCTCCTCCATCCCCACTCCCGGCCTCCAGCAATAACATTACTGTTCTCTCAGCCCCCACTTTGAGGTCTTTTGTCATGGCAGGCCAACGAAGCTGATAGGAAACTACCATTTCCTTTTTTTTTGAGACTGAGTCTTACTATGTCACCCTCAGTAGAGTGCCATAGCGTCACAGCTCACAGCAATCTCCAACTCTAGGGCGTAAGCAATTCTCTTGCCTCAGCCTCCTAGTAGCTGGGACTGCAGGTGCCCACCACCATGCCCAGCTATTTTTTGGTTGCAGTTGTCATTGTTCTTCAGCAGGCCCAGGCCGGGCTGGAACCCTCCAGCCTCAGTGTATGTGGCTGGCGCCCTACTCACGGAGCTACGGGCGCTGAGCATACCTTTTCCTTTTGAATGATAAATAATGTTAAGAATGGTAAATAATGGTATGGCACATTTAACTCCCTTCATGTGGGGTTTTGATTCATAAATTTAATTTAGTGTAATCCTCCATTAAAAAACTGTATGGATTCTATATATGGATTCTATATATGGATATTCTGCCTTTGGAAGGACTTGAAGCAACCATATGATACAGAAATTTGCAAGACTGTTCTTATTTATAAGCAACTGAAAACCATTTTTGAATTATTATATCAAAACTTCTTGAAGGCTCTTGGGATTCTGACTTCTCCACAGTGAGTGACATTATTAACTGGGATTAATATCCCTGAGGTGAGGCAGGACTCAGGGTCTCCGACACTGTCTCCATTATTCCTGCTGGTGCCCAAGTGTTGACTCAATGGCCCCTGCGTCCTGCCGGCAAGGTTACAACTGTGATTTTTAACGGCCATAGCGATCCTCATAAACATCTCCATGATGATTGCCACACAACCATTATCCTTCTCTTTAAGAAGCGATGAGATTAGTTTTTTCAGCCTGGATGATGACTCCAAGTGAAATATGCCTTCTAAGAAAATATTCTTTTTATTTGAATTAACCATATTTTGCATACTTTTAGCCTGCCTGAGACCTGGCTTACTTGCCACCCACCAGAGAGAAGTGTGTTGAACTAGAATCTTTTTTTTTTTTTTTTTTTTGTGACAGAGTCTCACTTTGTCCCCCTGGGTAGAGTGCTGTGGCATCATAGCTCACGGCAATTTCAAGCTCTTGGGCTCAAGTGATTCTCTTGCCTCAGCCTCTTGAGTAGGTGGGACTACAGGCACCTGCCACCACAAGGGGTAATTTGTATACAAACAGGGTGTCATTCTTGCTCAGGCTGGTCTAGAACTCCTGAGCTCATGCAGTCCACCTGCCTCGGCCTCCCAGAGTGCTAGGATTACAGGCGTGAGCCTCTGTCCCTGGCTAACCTAGAATCTTTATCATCGCTGGCAGCTGTCATGGTCTGCAATTTTCCTGAGAATCTTGTGTGGCCAGTGTTGCCAGTGACAGTGTTCCTCACACATGTGACCGTGGCTCACTCTGTGATTCTGGACAGTCTCTGGAGTGATTTAGTCTTATCAGTGGGCACTGAGATTCCTGCCCCAACCTTGTTGTTCTTTATCCTTTTCTCCTCAGATTCAAGTGATCATTTTTTAGAAAAGTTCTCCAGTTCATGTTCATTTGCAGGATGTGGGCTGTTTCATTGTCTCGGCTCTACCCCTGAATATCGTGGAATTTATTCTCTGTGCGACCTTCCTTCCCAACACCCAGACTGCATAGACCTGTGTTGTTTTTCCTCTTCTGGCTTTTTCCTTTTCCATTAGAGAATAAAATGTTAGCAGGCAGAAAATGGGAACGTTACTCACGTGTAAGTCCTCAGTCCTGTGCTCTGGGATGGCTTGGAGAGGTTTCCCTAGGAATTCAGGCATGGAAAAAAGTTCACGCAGCAGGGACCCTGAAACCTTTTTCCCTTGGAAAGTTCCTTGTATTATGAGACAATGACATGTCATTAACGAGTTACATTTGTCTTGTTTTCAGCAAGAAGACGGATTAAATGACCCTCAAAGGTCTTCTCTGATTTGTAATTACACAGTATTATCTGCGTCAGAGTTCCAGTTTACGAACATTTTGAGTGGGTATTTGGAATCACATCTTGGGTGCCCCTTCCTATCCTGGTTGTATTTGGAGAAGAGACGTGGCCATATTCAAATAGATCTTGTCCTTTACGAGGCGGAGACGGACAGAAATGCCCCTTGATGTCAGACAACTGTTAACAGTGGAAAAGGTTGCTCCCGTGATTAACCGTGAAATCGGAATTCCAAAAGCCCTCAATGCATTTGCACACAACAGTATAGAAAATGGTTTTTACCCTCTTAGGAATAAAAGCACTTAACTGCACACTTGCCCCTTTCTGGAGGGGGGAAGTTTGCATCCAGATGTAGCTAAGAGATCTCGCAAGTTGTCATTTTGACAATGTAATTTACTTTGAGTTAAACATCTCTCTGGATCAGTTTTCCTATGTTCATGCATAAAATAGCCTATCATAAAAAGACAACAATAGTTAAGGAAAGAAAAGGCCTAAGAAGACTCCAAAACACTGCTAGTTGTATTTCACGCAAAGTATACTTTACCCAGCTGCAGTTTGGATCACATCATAGTCTTTCCAGACAATTATAGGAAAGGGTGTCATTAGGGTTGGGTGAAATTATCTAAAAACATTTTTTCTCTGTGGTCTTGCAGTTCTTTTTTTTTAACCATTTCTATTGTTCCTTTCAATTGCTCGCCACACAGCTTTGCATGAAAGTTGTTTTGTAAAAGCACAGATGAAAAATAACTGCCAGCAACAAGTTGAAACAGCACCGCGTCCTTCTTGGGTGAACATCCTCGGAGAACATAATTCTCTTAGTGTTGGGAAAAGCATATCAACCTGAAGTGAGGTTGTAATACGCTCTAAACTAGTTTGCTTGATGGAGGAAGGGTTTGGGACTTGCAATAAGGTGTGGTGTTGGGCTACTATGGTCAATGTGATTCTGCCTCCGTCTTTCAGCACTGGACCGGCCATTCTTCTCTGTGACTGTTCCATGCTGAGTTAAATCCTGGCTTAAATCCTCTGACTCCCTCATCCTGGTCAGCACGATGCCTCCTAGCTTTGCCCCTTTCCCCGACCTTGGCTTTTCCCCAAATCCTGCCAGTGGGAGACAGCCCATTCCTTCATGCTTGAAGCATATGGGAAAGTGACACTTATCACAAGTTGATTTACTCATGAAGGGTATTGCAAGATTTTGAGGGTTGAGCTTAGGACGCTACCGGTGGCACTCTCAGGATCAGCCCCTGCGGAGGGGTGAGGGAGCTGTCAGCTGCTGCCAGCTCCATGGCTACCTTGCAGATCCTATAGCATGCCTGAAGCTGGCAATGCTCGAGTGTGGTTACTCTGAACCGAAAGGAGGTGGCCCCTGTGTCCCCAATATCCACCCACCAACGGAGCTGGACTTGGGATTAATGAGCCTAGTCTTGGGCTGGGCAGCTCTCTTCAACCCCAATACAGTTTCAGGGTGGACAAAGAGGGTTTCCACTGTAAGCTGTAAGGTCTCAACCTGCTCCGTCATCAGGAGGATTTGGACTTCAGTTATGGGATTTGAGGACTGGGTGGTCCCCCAGGATAGTCTCCACCACAGGCAATGACTCTTTTATTTTGCACATAACACTTCTGCTCTTTGGGGGTTGATGAACTTCCCAGCACTGGCACACTTGTAGACCGAGTGTCAGTGCTGGCTCCACTACCTTAGACTCCATGATCTCCACATTCTGCTGTGAGTTCAGACATCCTATGCACATCCTCCCAAATACTTTGAATCATCTCTACATTTCTTATACCTAACGAGATGTAAATGCCACTGTATCATTTAAAGAATAATGACAGGCTTGGTGTCTATAGTATAGTGGTAATGGTGCCAGCCACATACAGTGAGGCTGCCAGCTTTGAACCCAGCCTGGACCAGCTAAACAGTAATGATAACTGTAACAAAAAATAGCTGGGCGTTGTGGCGGGCACCTGTAGGCTCAGCTACTTGGGAGGCTGAGGCAAGAGAATCCCTTCAGCCCAAAGTTGGAGGTTGCTGTGAGCCGTGATGCCTTAGCACTCTACTCAGGGCAACATAGTGAGACTCTGTCTCCAAAATAATAATAATAATAATAATGATAATAATAGGCTAGGTGTCTGTGGCTCAACGGGCTAAGGCGCCGGCCACGTACAACTGAGCTGGCGGGTTCGAATCCAGCCCGGGCCCGCCAAACAACAATGACGGCTGCAACCAAAAAATGGCCAGGTGTTGTGGCATGCGCCTGTAGTCCCAGCTACTTGGGAGGCAGAGGCAGGAGACTCGCTTGAGCCCAGGAATTGGAGGTTGCTGTGAGCTGTGATGCCATGGCACTCTATCCAGGGTGACAGCTTGAGGCTCTGTCTCCAAAATAATGATGATAATAATAATAATAATAATAATAATAATACAGAATAAGTACAGGAAAGGCCTGTGGCTCAGGGAGTAGGGCGCCGGCCCCATATACCAAGGGTGGCGGGTTCGAACCCAGCCCCGGCCAAACTGCAACAAAAAAATAGCTGCGTGTTGTAGCAGGTGCCTGTGGTCCCAGGTACTCGGAAGGCTGAGGCAAGAGAATCACCTAGGCCCAAGAGCTGGAGGTTGCTGTGAGCTGTGACGCCATGGCATTCTACCGAGGGCGACAAGGTCAGACTCTGTCTCTAAAAATAAATAAATCAATACAAGAAGAACGACAGGAAAAAGTATACATGTTCAGTACAGACACCACCATCCATTTCTTCCCCCACCACTTTTGATCCTCTGTGGGTTGAGCCCTGTCATATGGGCATTCCCGTGTCAGTGGGGAGCTCAGGTTCTAGGTCAGACACTGCTGGTGATCACCATGAGGACGGGGGCCACAGTTCCATCAGTCAGCAACGCCTCCCGGTGTCAGGAACCTCCCTTCTGCTTTCAGGACCCCCAAAGAGGCTGCCTGCTGTGCTCCAGCCAATGGCTTCCCGTCTATTTGGGCTGTAATAATCTCAAACAGTGCAGAAGATTTCCTCTCCCTTTTTCCATA
Organism: Arctocebus calabarensis; assembly: GCA_963573935.1. Classification (NCBI taxonomy): domain Eukaryota; kingdom Metazoa; phylum Chordata; class Mammalia; order Primates; family Lorisidae; genus Arctocebus; species Arctocebus calabarensis. Next base: position 6,045 of record CAUYON010111393.1, on the reverse strand, counting down.
TCAAAAAGCAAAATGCGCATTTACATTGGTCTTTAAAGGAGTCTTAAATTTCACGATTATGTGCAGAAACCCAATACCTGATCTGCCCCTTCCTTATTCACATCCCTTCCTTTCCCCCTTCCTAGTTACGATATTCAGCACAAATTATGAATGCTGAAGTTAGGGAAACACCACTGTAAAGGGCAGATGGTATGTGAGGGCCTGACGGGGGCATGTGGCCTCCTAGGTCCTTAAGTGCAAATGATTGGCCCTTAGAAACAAATGATTTGTTCTGTAAAATTTGGACGCAGTCAAAAGGATGTGCTTAAGGACCCAGAAGGCCACAGGTTCCGCACCCCTGAATTACCTGACGCAGGTGTGAGCAACTGAAACTCCCCACCTGGCAGGCTGAGCACCTTCCACAGGCCGCAGCAGGTGGTCCTTCTGACACAGAGCACGCAGAGGGTGTCACTCTGCTGCCTGAGCGTCCCTTGGCTTTCTAGACAAGCAGGTGTGGTGACAGGTGAGCGCGTCCTTAGGAGAATTCACACAGGGGCATTAGAGACTGGAGAGCTGTCGGGGCATGCCGGCCTGTACAGCCTGCTTTCACCCCCACTGTCCCGCGTTCTTGCCATGCAGGATGAGCTGTGAGGACAGAACAGACATTTCTTTATTTGTCAGATTTCCCAGAACAAAGCTTCACCTGTTCACATTCTTACAGGTAGTCTGCTGCCGACGCCGCTCTGAGTTTGTAATGAGGAGTCTTTTACCAAATTTTGCTTATTACAGTTAATGCTTTCTCTCCACCTACTTAAAATTAGAATTATTTTAGCACAAGTCATTTATTTCATCCCCAAATCTTCCTCATGATTTTGTGCGGAAGCCATGATTTACTGGGAAATACAAAGTTTGTCCAAATCGAGTACATGAGAGAATTCTGGGTATCTTCATAACAGAAGGAAAAAAACTCTTGTAATAATCAATGAAATTATGTAATGCCATAATTTCAAAATAATAGAAAAATATTGTGTATTAAAATGAATCACCAAATTTTAACCTATTATATATATTAAAAAAAAACCTTCTCATTTAGCATGTATGTGGAATTGTCAATTTATCTTAGATGGTTTCAGTTTTAAATGCTTTGTTCTATAACTGGACACTAGTCTGGTGTGTATTTGTGAAGCTGCAAACTGATTAGACCCCTGCTACCTGTTTCTGTTAAAGAAAATAAGTAAGATCTCTTAGTAATTCTCTTTCCAAATGGTTGCATCTAGCTAACTAGTTTTCATTCATCTTTATTCTCCCCCGCCCCCATGGGTTTCTTTCAATGAATGATGTGTTTTCTTTACTTAAAGCTTTTGAAGAATTATTTTTCCTGAAGGAAAAATCAAAAGGCTAGAAATGGAGAGACTTTGAAATGTCATTGAAATAATGGCTGGGTGCAGTTGATAGAACTTATATAAACTCTTTGAAAGTTGGCTTGACTAGCATTCATGTTTGATCTGGCTAAACCAATAAAATACAGGATGTAATCTTTGTATAATTACACAAGTCCCGCTGTCTAATCCTCCCTGGAGGTTACAATACTGCCTCTAGAGACAAACGTGTTTCTAGCCTAATGTACTTTCACTCTTTATCTTTGTTGGCCTTGAGCCAGAACAAGACTTGATTGCAAATATGGTATTTCATTTTTGTTGTCGTGGCTTACCTGGGGAAGGCTATTCTAATCTGACTAAGAACGGTGCCTGTGGCTGGCTGTTGACATGTACTGGATTCTGGTATTTTTTCATTTCTCTCCTGCTGTGGGGGCATTACAGGTGAGCAACACCTGAGGACAGGGACGTGCAAGGCACACGCACACCTGGCCGGAACAAAGTGGCCAGAAGAAATCGGGGCTTCACCCACGGCCCTGGTGCTGTAAGGCAGGCTTCTCAGAAGTTCTTTACAGAGATAAATGGGGAGGTGCGTGCTGACTGATGTAGGCAGAGGCGCAGAGGAGCTGCAAAACTTTGGCATGGGGGAAATGATGTCAGGAAAAACAGGAAACCCCAAATCCAAAAAGGAAGGCAAGCAGCCCCATCTTTATTGTAAATGCCGCATTTTAGCATTTGCAGTGCCGAATGCCTCTGAGTCTGACTGATGAGATGCAATCACTTGAGAACAGACAGATTTTAAGCCCAGGATTTACTGTCCCACTCCTAAGGGCAGTAATAGTGGCGAATGACAATATAATCACAGGTCTGATAACAATGGATTTTTTATGATGTCTGTCTCTGTGGCGAACATTTTGCTAAATACTTTATGTGGATTATCTTTTTAATCTTCCCAAGCACCCTCTGACTTGCTGTCTTCACTAATAAACAACCACTTGTTCTAGTTAAGACAGCCTTTCATGATGTCTTCCTATGGCCCCACATATTTCTTTATGATGTCAGAGCTTCTCATTCTATGATTGAAAGCGGGAAATTTTGCTTAAAATGAAAATGCCTTGATTGAAGTAGAGAAAACGTGAAAAGCCCTGTGATCAGTTGAAGGATATATGTGAGCCGATAGGTTGGGGCAAGCTGAGTTTCAGGAAAGGGAGGACGTCCTGGAGGGGCACGGCAGGGGTCTGCACCTGGCCAGCTGAGTCTGGGCAGTGGAGACGATGCCGGCTATGTTCTTTAGATTTCTGGTCTTGAAATTTGGTCTTTCTACCTATGGTCAACCAGAATAAGGGGAAGCTCTTCAGGGTGTAAAAAGCACAGGGCTTGTCAGGACGCTAATCCTCTTCTTTTTTTTGAGATAGAGTCTCACTCTGTGGCCTTGGGTAGAGTGCTTTGGCATCATCCTAGCTCACAGTGACCTTGAACTCTTAGGCTGGAGCAATCCTCTTGCCTCAGCCTCCTGAGTCACTGGGACTATAGGTAAAGGCTCCAACACTCTGCTGGTTTTTCTATTTTTACTAGAGATGAGATCTAACTCTTCCGCAGACTGGTCTGGACCTCCTGAGCTCAAGTGATCCACCTGCCTCAGACTCCCAGAGTGCTAGGATTACAGGCGTGAGCCACTATGCCCGGGCTTTCTATTTCTATATTAACCCTCTGACATTTACTAAATACAAAGTTCTCTTTCCAGGGATAAGTCAAAATCCCTTGAAATCTGCTTTCTACCAATTTACCCTTTTCCCCTCCTGTTGTCTACTACAAACCATGTCTGATCTGCTACTTGCTGAACGGATGATGTTTAGGAACACCCAGGCCTATTTTTATTCTTTTCCCAAGATTATAAGTCTAGAAATTCCTTCAAAACTGAGCACCAGCTGGGTGCCATAGCTCATATCTATCCTGCTAGCACTCTGTAACCCAAGCCACTGTGATGGGTGAATTGCTTGAGCTTAGGAGTTCAAGATCAGCCTGAGCAAGAGCGAGACCCTTAGAAAGAGACCAAAAATAGAAAATGAGCCAGGCATTGTGGCAGGTTCCTGTAGTCTCAGATACTTGGGAAGCTTAAGCAAGAGGATCACTTGTGCCCAAGAGTTAGAGGTTGCTGTGAGCTAAGCTGACCCCACATCACTCAACCCTAGGGTGAGAAGGCACTCTGGGAGGCCCAGGCGGGTGAATTGGCTGAGCTCATGGGTTCAAGACCAGCCTGACCAAGAGCAGGACCCCGTCTCTAAAAATACCCAGGCATTGTAGTGAGCACCTGTAGTCCCAGCTACTGGGGAGGTGGAGGCAAGAGAATCTCTTGAGCCTAAGATTTGGAGTTGGCTGTGAGCTATGACACCATGGCACTCTACCAAGGGCAACAGTGAGACTCTGTCTCAAAAAAATTAAAAAATAAATAAAATAATAAATAAAGCAAACCTGAGCATCCATCCTACTCTTTTGTTTAACTTAGTTTTACCTATTGTATTGGTTTCCATTGGGTTTATTTCCTGGCGTTATGACCAGGGCTATTTTACTTGGTTTAGCTGACTACCGGTATTCACCTGTAGAATGGATAAGTGACATTTATGTCACTACCTGGGGTGATGATGTGGGGTGAATATGTAAAACACCAACTCTAGTGCCCATTGTGTAGATGTGGTCAGTAGATTAATAAAATAATAATAGTTGATGGTGTATCAGTGTGTTAGTAATACTTCGTTACCCAACGATTTGGGGGCAGGCGACTGTTGCTACTTCTGCTTTTGAAGACCAGTCTTGCAGAGCTGGGACGGATACCGTCTCTGTGTCACCAGGAGCTGCTGGCATTGCTAATGTCATACACACAGGAAGGAGGAAATGTGAGGTCCCGTCTCTAGGACCACACTCCCCATGGGGACCAGGATGTAGAGAAAAGAAAATATATCGTACAATGGGAGAAGGTGCTACAAATTCCCCAGATGAGGCAGGATCAGGGGGGCATTGAGGCCTCCGTGTCCTCCAGAGACGAGTTCCTGCCCATCTGCCCAGGAAACAGAAATAGCTGGGAGGGAAGGAGATGACTGTGCCCGTGGTGAGATTTCCAGTCCAAGGAGCAGCACTCGCTGGCCTGAGTCGAGGAGGCTGCTCATCTTCAAACCATGACAATGGGGAGCAAAGCTGCTGGGAATTGACCTTGACCCAGTACACAAGGTCTGAGTCAGTCCATGTCGCCCTGGGGCTCTTTACAAGCCCTCACTGGGAGATGACGTGGGACCATGAGGCCCTCGGACACATGCGGTCCTCAGAAGTGCAGGCGGGAGCCAACTCCTCCCTGGTAGGCAGGGCGTGCCCTTCCCAGGGGATGTGGAGAGAGGCTATCACGTGGGAAGTCCTCCAGTGGTGGCCGGTCCCTGCTCCCGGCTTCCACATTCTGCACTTCCCGTGTCTGGCCCCTGTCCCCGTTCAGAGACTTGCCTCTGTCTGCGTGGCCCCTGGACCTCACAGCCCATCTTTTGCTGCCAGGCCAATGACTCCTTTCACACAGTGCCGGTTTTATGAAGTGGCAGACATTGTCTTTTCTTTCCTGCACCTTTTCTGATACCTCCTTTTCCAGGACTCAAACCATGCCCGTTACTTCTCCAGCTTTGGCCTCCGCCCAACCTGGTTATTTCTCTGATAACCAGCTGCTCGTGGAAGCCCCCAGCTCCAGTCCTCACTTGTCCGAGGGAGATGTGGGGGCCACAGAGCTAGTGGGTGGGAGGGGAGGCTGACACCAATTCTTACAAAGGATGGGTAAGAATCCCTGGGAGTTCAGGCTGCCTGGGAGTTCAGGTTGCTCAGTGGGTGGGAGGGGAGGCTGACACCAGATTGGCTAAAATCCCAGGGATGGGTAAGAATCCCTGGGAGTTCAGGCTGCCTGGGAGTTAAGGCTCTGTGCCAGGGGCTTCACAGCTCACGTGGGACAGACACATCTCAGGCCAAAGATCTTCACTTCGAAGGGGAAGGTTTCTAATCCCACACAGCTGAGGTGTATTGAATGGTTTTCGGGATCCTGCTGTAACTAAGGCATGCAATTATGCTCAGTGGAAGAAGCCAGATGTGTATCGTGTGATTCCGAATGGGCGGTACACAAAGACAGGTGGTTTCGTAGTTGGCGGGGTGAGGCAACCAGGGGCAGGAGAAAATGGGAATGGCTGGTACACCTACAGGCTTCTTTATTGGTGACAGTCACATCATCTTCTGAATATGCTCAAACCCATTGAATTGTACAGTTGAAATGAATTTTATAGTATGCAAATTATATCTCACTAAGCTTTTCATAAAATATTTTTGTAAAGATATATTATTGGTTCCATTTTCTTTTCTCATAACTATACATGCTGGGAGTCTTCAGATTAAAAGTTGTCTAGGCTGGACAGGTCACATGAGTTAGCAATACATGACATGTGGGACTGGTGGAGAGGAAGGAGGGCAGGGGTCATTAAGAAGTGAAATACCACTTGGCCTTTAAAAATTACCTTGTCCAAGAATGCTCAATTACATAGGACAGGCTTAGGGTATGGAGTTAAATTTAAAAAGCAAGTTATAAAATAGAAAGCATTGTAATCTAACTCTTTGAAAATGCATCCAGAAAATATTGGAATTATATGCATCAAAATGGATGGTGGGATTATAA
>CAUYON010111392.1:0-36628 GCA_963573935.1 Arctocebus calabarensis | reverse complement strand
GTGGGTACCCCAATTACCCTGATTTGATTAACTCATCTTGCATGCCTGTATCAAAACATCCATGTGCCCTATAAAGATAAACACCTAGTTCATACTCATATTATTAAAAATCTTTTCAAAATAAGGACAGGCACAGTGGCTTACACCTATAATCCTAGCACCCTAGAAGGCTGAGGTATGTGGATTGCTTCAGCTCAGACCTGACCAGCCTGAGCAAGTGTGAAACCCCATCTCTACTAAAAATGGAAAAACTAGCCAGGTATCATGGCAGGCGCCTGTAAGTCCCAGCTACTTGGGAGGCTGAGGCAAAAGGATCACTTAAGCCTAAGAATTTGAGGTTGCCGTGAGCTATTATACCATGGTACTCTATCCTGGACAACAAAGTGAAACTCTGTCTCAAAAAAATAATGTAAAAAATACAACATTAAAAAAAAAAACTTGGATGGAGGTGGAACACATTATTCTTAGTGAAACATCACAGGAATGGAGAAGCATGAATGTATTCAACTTTGATTTGAGGACAATTAGTGACAATTAATGACACAAGGGGGCGTGAGGGAAGGAGAGAGCAGACAGAGAGAGAAGGAGGGAGGGAGTGAGGGAAAGAAAACAAAAAAAAAAGGAAAGAAAATAGAGACTAACTCTCACATAAATTGGATTCAATTTTGACCAAAACATTACTTAAACATTAATTTTTAATTCAACTTGTTAATATGTTGCTTAGGATATTGCATCTTCATTTATAAGTGAAATATGTTTGTAATTTCCCTTTATAACAATTTTCTCCAATTTCAACATCAGGTGTATCCAGATCAAGTAGAATGATTTTGAAGTATTTCTTCTTTTTCTATTGTCTATAAGATTTGGCATGATCTGTTTTTGAAACTCTCCTTTACTTTTATTTACATAATATTAGTTGTCTATTTTTTGAGACTTTGGGAAAAAAAAAGAAAGTTAACTGATGACTTCATACTGAGCCTTGGAGTCAAGCACTCTACAATGTCTTGTTTGACAATGTGAATGTTACTTTCTTGGCATTGTTATTACTAATACTGCTGAATATTTCGATGCAATAATCATCTGTTTTCTTTTCTGAATATACTTATCTTTGTTCATTCTTTATGTGTTTTTTGTTTCTAGTCCTTAAATATTGTTATTGTTATTAAATTTTACGCCTTTTAAATTCTGTGAAGGCAAAAACTAGAAACCTAATTAACACATGTATATGTAAAAATAAAAAAGAAGTTTAAAAAAAGGAAGAAAAGGTGGCAACTGTGGCTCAAAGGAGTAGGGTGCCAGCCCCATATGATGGAGGTGGTGGCCCTGGCCAAAAGCAGGGAGGGAGGGAGGGTGGGAGGGAGGGAGGGAGAGAAGGAAGGAAGGAAGGAAAATTGAAAGTGCTACAACGTATACACTGTAAGCTAAGGCAATTTCCTCAAAGCTCTTGCAGTCTCGGCCCCTATGATCATGACTAAAATGGATCTACTAATATTTTTTTCATAAATTTCTTGGTAGAAAGCACTTTGCACATTTTATGTCCTGGATAAATATCAATACCTTTCTTCCATTATCTGTACAACTTTGAGCAAGTCACTTAAACTTTTAATAAATATTTAATAGGAACAATAACTTAAAAATAAACAAGTAAACAAATAAATATTTAATCAACTAGCCAAACCCTATCTCCAGAGGAGGGACCTCCCCCTCCAACCTCTCCTGTTGATGAGAACCACCAGAAACCGAGTGAGGATTCCCAAAGATCCTTCCCTGTCCCCAAATCCATCCTGCATTTATCTGTTATGGGACACACTGTCCTTGCAATGTGGCCTGGAATTCCTTTTTTTATTGTAGAGACAAGAGTCTCACTTTATCGCACTCGGTGGTATCATTGCTCTGTGTGCAACCAAAAGCTAGAAATACCCATCCTAAAACAACAAAGTGGGCAGCGCCTGTGGCTCGGAGGAGTGGGGCACTGGCTCCATATGCCGGAGGTGGTGGCTTCAAACCCAGCCCCGGCCAAAAACTGCAAAAAAAAAAAACCATGAAAACCAAGTATAAGGTGCCCCTGTGACCTTGGTTGGCAATAGGACAGTACAGAAGAATATTGTTTCACATTGCATTCTAAAGATTGAAACCATATGTAGCGACACAGCTCGGTGTCTACACTGGCATCACTTTACTAGTCCAGGAAAGTCTTTATAAGAAAAATAGTTGTAATAACTCTAGTGTTTCAGGAATCACATAGATTTGTTTATCCAAATACAGGATATTAGAGTACTCACTAGTCCTCTGGCATAGATACCCCCTTTCCAGAATAACACATCCTTCAAGGAGGCTCGTCAAATGATTTTTTATGTTTAATGCCTTGTTTTTCAACTCTCACTATACCCACGATCCTGAAGTATTACATAATGAGTTTTGCCCAATCACAATCAACCCCTGCCACATTGAAGGGACCTGCCTTAATCTGGACCCCATAAAAACAAAACAAAACTGAATTCCCAATTTGGGGGCCTGTCCATTAGCCGTTCTCTCAGCCTGAGCTGCTTCTACTTGAGCCAAAATCCTGCATCGCCACTCAATAGATCATGAATATTTTCACTGCCCCCCCAGAAGCCTTCTCCACCTACACAGACAACACAAACTTGTTTCTCCCCTCAAGCCTCTATAATTTTAAATTTTCTCTCTATAAAAAATAAAAAACCTCACTCTCCCAGACTCCCTTGCACATAGCAGTGGCCATGTACGAATAAGCCGTAAGGTAGAATCTTGGAGGCACTCTTGGAAAAGACTTTGTTGTTGTTTTCTAATAAAGGAAAAGACTCTGTTTTCGGACTGTCCTCCCGTCATGCTTGCTTTAGAAGCTGCATACGTTCATGAATCTCGAGGATGCTGCAAGCCATTTTGGAATCCCAGAGAGAAGGCCAAGACTGCCTGAAGACTGCAATCCTGCACAGACACCTTAAGCTACAAAACCACTTATCTTAAACTTTTTGTCATATGAGATAATTAAATGTCTTCATTGTACAAGCCCCTAGGAGACAGGCAAAAATATCCTAAGTAAAACATTGTTCAATATATTTTCAATTGAATTGAATATAAGAGTTACCTAATGATATAAAATCTTTAAAAAATAAGGCCAGGCACAGTGGCTCACACCTGTAATCCTAGCACTCTAGGAGGGTGAGGTAGGTGGATTGCTTGAGCTCAGGAGTTCCAGACCAACCTGAGCAAGAGTGAGACCCCATCTCTACTAAAAATAGAAAAACTAGCCAGGCATTGTGGCAGGTGCCTGTAGTCCCAGCTACTAGAGAGGCTGAGGCAAGAGGATCACTTAAGCCCAAGAGTCTGAGGTTGCAGTAAGCTACGATGCCAGGGCACTCTACCAAGGGTGACAAAGTGAAACTCTGTCTTAAAAGAAAAAAAAAAAAGACAGACCTGAGAAAATATGAAGGTGCCCACAACTTTTCTCAAATGTTCTGTGGCTTGTTTAATAATTAACTCTATTCAGGAAAGGAAAGTATGTCTCCAACAGAAAGATACCATCCCTTGAAACTCAAAGTCCATGCCTCCAGCCCTGGGCTGGAGAAAACACAGGTCAGATCCCAGAAAGCCATTATGCTCTCCTACAAATCTCTAATCTGGCCCAAGAAATGCTATCCAAGGCCAAGTCATAATCTTCTCATGACTTCATCTACCTTTAAATGTCAAGTACTGATTTCCATTGTGCTTCCCCTGAGAGCGGTTATTAGTTTAATGAGGAACATGGGCCACATCTGCATCATAGGGTTTGTGACACTCGAGAAGTATTATCTCCACCAACCTGGAACCTGAACACGTAACACAAGCATAGGTCAAATGAAATATTCTCCTCACATTTTACAGTCCAAGAATTGGAGCTGAGCTAATGGGCCCAGAGAGAATCAGCAACTGGCAAACAGTCGCTGAGCTCCCAACGCATGCGGATCCAGGCTCCGAGGGATGACCGAGACAGGTGGAGGCAACAGGGGCAAATTACCAACTATGGAACTGAAAACGTGAACCCAAGTGCTTCGTCTTTAGCATTTCTTCTTGCTCTCACAATAATTCTAGAATCAAAGGATTAAGACAACCATTGTAGGGAAAGGAAGCTCAGCGGTATTAAGTAGATTGTTCAAAATCTTATCACTCAGCCAAAAAGTGGAAACCACCCAAGTGTCCATCCACAGATGAATGAATAAATAAAATGTAGTATACACATACAATGGAATGTCATTCAGCCAGAAAAAGGAATGAAGTTTTGTCACCATGTCTAAATATACATGAAGATGGAAACATTATGCCAGGTGAAAGAAGGTAAATACAAAAGGAGAGATTGAATGAAAAGTCTTTCATAGGTAAATCCATAGGTTAGAAAGGAGAACAGAAGTTATCGGGGTGGAGGGATGCATGGAATGACTGGATTAACTGCTTACAGGATGCAGAGAATTTCTGTTTGGAATGATGAAAAGAGCTTTGGAAACATAGCAGCAGTGATGGTTTCACAACATTGTAAATGGAATTAATGCATTAATACAATGGCAAATGTGGGGTTATATATACATTACCATAAAAAAAAGAGTCATATCACAGACATATGTTTTCACAGCAATTTAAGATGGGGGACTGGCTCCAAAGTCTGTAAACTATCTAGCAAACTCCCCAAAGATTCAGTTCACTGCCGTGCAATTCAATTTTCTGCAATTCTGGAAATGTTTGGTATCTGTACAAGTCAATAGTGTACCCACTAGCCACAAAGGACTATTGAGCACTTGAGATGTGGCTACTGGGCCTGAGCAACTGAAATGTTAATTTTACTTGATTTTAATTATTTTAAAGTTAAACAACAGTCACGTGGTAGTTAGCACAAATGAAGCCAAAGAGCTAAAGCAGACATGCCTAAGGAGATCTGATACGTACCAAAGTGATGAAACCCTGACAAGTAAAACCTTCCACGTCTTTCACGCTAAGACTTCAGTATTGAAAATGTGTCTCCAAATCTCTGAAGGTCCCAGCATGACCTCCAGCTTGGCTCCTTGATTTCAGCCCAGCTCTACCTGCAACCGTTACGAAGAGTAGTCTAGACAGCAGCGGACCTCATCATGTCACCTTCTTTCTGAAAACCCCACTAAAGAGGAGGCTTCAGGGCACATCGCTAAGGAAAGGCAGCCAATCTAAAAAGGCTGCAGACTCCATGAATCCCATATTAGGACATTGTGGAAAAGGTCAAACTATGAAGACAGTGAAATGATCAGTGATTGCCGTGGGTTAGCTGGGAGGAAGGGATGAACAGGCAGAGGACACAGGAGTTTCAGTGCTGGGAAACTGTTCTGTGTGAATTGTAATGGTGGGTACATGTCATCACACCTGACAAAACCCACAGATATATCACACCACCAGAGCACCTGGATGTGAACTACAGACTTTGGGCAACAATACTGGTAATATGTCAGCATAAGTCCCTTAATTATAAAAAAAGCACCGCTCTCGGTAGAGACATGTTGATGGTGGAGGGAGACCGTGTGATGGGCAGTGGGCAGGAGGTAGGGGAGTACAAGAAGAAATCTCTGTACCTTCTGCTCAACTTTGCTAGGGACTTCACCCTAGCAAAAAAATTATTAATAAAATTGCTGGAAAAAAAGCCAAACACCACTATCCAAATTGACCACCCCATGGTACACGAGGCCTCTCCTCACCCGCCCCTGCCCATCCTCCTGTCTCTGTCTCCCCAAACCCTTCCCTTACACGTCACATGAGGTCCCGAAACTCACAAGCTGCTTGTCACTCACAGACTTTGCATATATGTGCCCATGTCTCTGAACACAGCCCTCCTCACCTTCCTACTAGAGCTGTCTCTGGAGCTTTCAAAACCCAAATCCCCTCTTTGAATACTTTCTTGAGCCACGAAAACTGAGTTAACTACTCCCTCTTGTGTGCACCATGCATTGAATAAATATCACAGTTCATATCATTGTGCTCTTACACATCTGCTTTAACAATCTCTGGGTTGCTCCAGGGTAGGTCTTATTCCTCCCCACCAGGCCTTGCATGACCTGACTTCAGACAAACTCAAGGCCCCATCACCCCTTAAGGCAGGTCTCTCTTCCTGCCTCCAGCCAGACTGGATAATGTCCTGGAAAACATCCTGGAACACACACACACACCTCACTGCTCACTGCCACAGCCTTTCTGCCACCCCCTGTCTCTACTGTAACCCACTCCCCAGAGAACTCAAACTCATCCTCCAGCCCAAACAGCACCTCTTAGAAACACCTTCCCTGAATTCCCAGCCTAAAATAAATGTCCTTGTTAGAACTTCTCAAAATACTCCATGCTTTTTCCCTCAAGACATTTACTAAAAATACATCCAAATAATTATATATGGAAGCATTTGGTTAATTTTTATCTTCTCCTACAGGCTTCAAGCTCCTTGTCCTGTTTGTTTGGGTTTTTTCTTCTTTTGGCTTATTTTTTTTCATAGTTTTATTCATGGCTCCTGACCCAGTCTCTGTTTCTTGGATAAATGAATTAATTTCTTAATACTCCAGGGCTAAAGTAGGCATTTGATAATTATTTGTAAAATGATTTTGCTTCTTTTATCTCCAAGGTCTAGGACAGTCCCTGACACACAATGAGTGGTCAGCAAATTCAGTATTTGTTGAATGAACGAATTAATGAAAAGTTCAGAACTCCTTGCACAAAAGTCTAAACTGTTTTCCTTCTAACTCTCCGCCATGTAACTTCCCAGCTAACATTACATGTAGATTGGTTTGCTGCTTACTTGCAAACCTCACAAAAGGGGGAGGAAAAGAAAGTCAAACAAACTTCCCCAAGTTTTAGGCCACTCAGCAGCAAGCACTCCCTAAGAACTCTCATTCTTACACAAATGAACCACTCTGTTCATTCATAGTAAAAATTATTCAACCTCAAATCAGAGCTTCAGACTGAAGAGGCTGCTGTGTGTGAAGACAAAACGTGAGTATGATAACAACAGTTCTTTGAATGTGCAAACATTTCCAAGCATGCTATTTTACCTTACTCTTTCAACAATGGTGTGTGTTGGGTGATACAAACCCATTTTCTAAATGTGGGCAATGGAGCTGAGAGAGATGGGATGACCCACCATTTGTAATACACACTGAGCTAGTGCCCCGCCAGACACCAGGCTCCCAGACAAGCGCACAGGTGAGAGCAGAGGCTTACAGGCAGCCTGGACAGAAAAGTATTAAAACAAGCTCTGGAGATTCCTGAGAACCAGAGTCACGTGGGAAGAGACAGAATGGACTCTGATTACAATCTGAGAAGGATTCTTCCACTGAAAGAGCGTTGATTGGATAGCTCTAGGATGCCAGAGGCTGTCAGCAATCAAACATCCTCTGGCTACCTCTGAGCAGCTAGAACTGGAATGCTGGAAGCAGAGGCTGACCTGTAGCTGGGGGCCGTGCTGGGGGACTGCAGCAAAAGTGGTACATGGCTATTTGTCCATTCACAGCACTGCTGATAAAAAATGGTTGCCCCAAGGAACCCCCGAGTTGGGCAGAAACCTACACTGGGGACAAGGGACAGAGGCAAATGGGAATGCCCCTTAGAGAGTCAGGGTGAACACATGGTTACACAGCAATATAACTTACATTATGGTGGGATCCTCCCCCAAGCCATACTAAAAGCACTGTGAAACCCCCATTTTGCAGATGTGCATATGGCAAGTGGGCAGAGAGAAAACATCCTGCTCAAAGCTGCACGGTATAAGTGGAAGTGGCCGAGATCAGAATTCCAAGTCTGCCTGATTCTCTCCCTTTCTAAGTAGCTTGCAATTGTAATCCAAAGCAAAGCCTCCGTCATGAAGTCAAAATCTCAAAAGACTGAGAGGGGTTAGATTTTCCCAGGGAGATACATATGGATCTCAGCTCATCTGGGACACCTACAGCATGCCCGCAGGTCTTCCAGATGGCTGTCACACATAACCGTTGTGCTTACATTATTATCTCGTGTGCTGTGATGAAACTGAGTGAGTCCGAAGAGGTGAAATCATTCACCACAAGTGGCAGGGTTAGCAGTAAAATCAGACCAAAATTCCTTAGATTTCACTCTGAGCATCCGAAAAACAAAAGCAACACAGAAATTTCGCATCTTTACCTTCTTCCAAGCAGTATGCCGGGATGGGCTTTGCCATAAGACAGTAGGACCATCTCTGTTCAATCTGATTTCCAATTTCATTGGGCTTTCATGTATGATATGGTTGCTTAAATTATGAAAAGAAAATTGGAAGATGTCAAAAGTGGTTAGGAAAGGGGCATTTAGAGAACAAATGAAGGAAGGTAAAAAAGAATAGTAGAAGACACCCTCTCTCCATACCATCTTGGGAGAGATGGGAACCGGATGCTGACAGAGCAGAGGTACTCACCAGGTCCAATGTCCAGGGCCACAGTACTTCTAAGATGGCCAAGGGAAATATTTCAGTTTTTCTTAAAATAAGATGCAAATAAAAATGTATTTTTAGTCAAAAATGTTTTATTATAAATAATAATATAGGCACCTTTATATCCACAAAATTATAAAATATTGTAAAATAAATAATAACAATAAAATAATTTTGTTATGTTTTGATGGACAAAGGGTCCACAAAGGCCAAAGTACCTGGAGGCTTGCAAAGTCATGCAGCTAACCTGGAGGATGACTGTGAGATTGTCACCTTGGCCACTGCGTGTGGAGCTAAAATGCACTAATGAGGATTTGTGGGGTTGGAGAAGAGTGTCTTCAGCTATGTTTTGATGAACTTTTGTGTGGCGTTGTCATGGGCACAGCAGGTTATGAGCATTACTGAGTCAACTGTACATAAGCTCCTAGGTGCAGATGAGCTTTTCTCCTTTAGCTGTTCAAGCAAAGACTAATGTTACCTTCAGTGTTATCATTTTCCCCATCTCAAAAATGATGTTTATTTGAATCCTTGGGACCACAAGAGATTGAAATTAATATCTAATCCCTCGCTAAGAAATTCCTTCATGTCTAACTCAGATCATTCCTATTCTGGTTACGGTCTTTAATTTTGCTTTTTAAGAGTGAAAATTTACCATTGTTGCTTTTCCTGGAATCATTGTAAGGATTTCCTCATAATGTTTTTTTGATCTTTAGGTACCTAACCCTTTAAAGGGATGGATAGAACACTTGAATGGTGTGGGAATAATTCAGTAATAAATTTTTGTGACCCAGGCAAGTCAATTTTTCCTCTTAGGTTTTACTTTCCACTATCTGAAAAAGGAGAGTTATTGGCAAAAGTAAAGTTGAAGGTTCTATTAATACTGAACATGTGGGATATTACAGATGGTTCTATCACAGACTCCATTATAATAAGTCACTGTTATAATGAGGATCTATCATATTTGGTACTTAAGAAGCCTTCATCTTATATCACAAAAAGAGGATATGCCAATTAATCTCTGGACAGGTAATATCTTTACTAAGAATTTGCAGAGGGAGAGAAAGTAGAGGTCAGACAGGGCAGGTCACACACATGTGCATACACACAAGCACACCCATGCACATTCATGCCCCCACGCAAACCCAAGGCCACAAAACAAATCAGGAGCAGTGCCAGGTTCAATCCCCAGGGATAGCATGAGCAGAGGGCATGGCGTCATCCATTGCCAAGAGTTGTCCATCACAAATACCTCAGCCCTAGGGTTGCAAACTCTGCTTTGGGGCACAACAGAAGAATGAGAAATCCCATTTTCTTTCCATTCATTTGAATGAGAAAGGGGCCAACATTAAACTGGGGGCAATTATCTTTACACCACCTTGGGCACTACTTCTAATCACCAAGGTGCCCACCAAGTTGCGGCACCTAGATGGAGTGTGGAAATTATCATGTAATTTACAATAGGCAGTGGCTGAAAGTGACTTTCCTCAGCATCTGCTCTCCAGCAGTCCCAAGAGCAAAGAAATGGAGGAAGCTCACGGGTTGCTTTCTCACGGAGAAATGCAATCTCCTCTGGTTGCATCCAGCTGTTCTGGTTGTTCAGCTGCCCCCCGAGCTCCTAAAACAGATCCCCCCTCTGTTGCTCTCATCCTGCCATGACTCTCCCTACCCCTGTTGCATGAAGTTCTATCCCTCAAAGCATCCCTTCATAAATCCCCCCTTTCTGCAAAAGCTTGCCCAACTGAACTCACCACCCACTACTCCCCTTTTGGGGAAGTCAATCTCCATTATCTACAAATGGGGGGAAGTTAAGCACAGCCCAAGGGGCTTGAGTTGAACTCAAACATAATCACTCTAAGAGTCAACTCTAGTTGTATCCTCAGGCCCCTCAAAGTCCATTACACTGTACAGAACAATGTATAGAGTTGATAAAAAATATCGGTTAATGCAAAGAAGATCAAACTTGTATTCTGGATAATACCATTCTAGTTCTCATTCTAGCTCTGCCCCTTCCTGATGATGAGTTCTTTTTTGTTTTGTTTTGTTTTCACTTGTAAACAACAAAGTTATTTCTCACAGTTCTAGATCCTGTAAAATCCAAGATCAAGGCATTGGCAGAATCGGTTTCTGGGAAGTTCCACTTCCTCCTAGATGGCAGTTCTTTCTGTATCCTCATATGGTCAAAGAGATGAGGAATTTCTCTTGGTCTCCATTCAAGGAGATGCTGATGTGTTCTTTAGCAAGTCCCTTCACTGGTATGAACCTCAGACTCCCCATCTATGAAGTGGGAAGAAAATGTTTAAACCTTAATTTTTTGTTCTGAGGATAAAAATGAAGTAAAAAATGACTGTAGGCATGATATGCAAAGCAAATGCAAGAAATTGTTATCACTCCAATAGAACAACCAATGTGTTAAGGAAAGTAACAAATACCTGATATTTTCCCCTTTTTTGGCTCAAGAAAGGCATACATGGTCTTCAAGATTTATCTGCTGTATGCTGAGATAAAGCTTTAATCATTCAACTATGAAAGAAGAGATACTGTCAAGCACCTTCTATACATACTTAGGTTCTAGCTGTCAAAATAAGATGCAAAGGATTAGAGTCTATCCCTTAACTTTGTTGAATCATATGGTTCTTAAACTCTTTGGGGGCCTGTCTGGAGCATGAAAGGTCTTTTGTTGCAGCCAGCAAGACATAGATGCCACTGCAGTGTCATGGGCGATGACGTTATTCCTGGAAGAGTGAATACAGGGGCTTAGATCTGTCACTATCAGAAGCAGGACCAGGGGTGGAGTCAGGGCTTGCAGATCCTATTGTGACCTGGACTCTCAGTTTCGGTGTGAGCCTGTATTAGTAAGCTTCTGTTCCAGAGTCTCGGTTTCCCTGGAAGTAGGAAAGGAGAGGGGTGACGACTGTATCAAACAAGAATAATTCCATTAAGGAAAAATACACAGACAAGAGTTAAGAAGGCAGAGAGAGGTGGGCATCTGCTTTTCTCAGAAGGAATAAACCAAGGAAATAGAGAAAGCGGACGCAAACCCATGGGCTTTGATTAGTTGCTAAACATAAAACAGTAGGACATAAGTGAAGGTAGAGTTGACTCCTTGACCCCCTCCTCAAGGTGTGTGTAGCTGTCCAGCACCCAAAGATCCTTGCGTTGTATCCTCAGAGGTTCAGACCATCTTGGTTTCATTCCTTTGTTCATCTGTCAGACATTTACTGAATTTGTGTCTCTGTGCTAGGCACACTTACTGGGAAAATGAAGTGATCAAGAACGACACAACCCCGGCTCTCAAAGAGTTTACAGTCTCATGGGGAAGATAGACAATGAAACTGAGGCAATGTAATGAGAAGGAAGTACAATGTGGAAATCCAGAAGAGTACAGGAAATCCAGAAAGAGTCCAGAAATTCCTGACAGTCGGAATCAGAGTGGATCTCTCATTCGAAATGTCATATAATGTGAGGATTTAGGGATGAACAGAAGGTAGCCAAGGAAAACAAGAGTGAAAACCATCCCAGATAAAGGAAATGGTGAGGATGCTGGGGGTACAGGGAGGAGCCAGAGAGAACACCTGCCCTCATGGAGCTGCCAGTCTGATGGAGAGAATGGGGAGCAGAAAGGCATTCCATCCGAGTGCTGGGTGAGTTGTCTAGACAGCCAGAATCAAATGAGTTCTGCTGGCTAGACAGCCAGAATCGAATAAGGTCTGCTGTCTAGACAGCCAGAATCGAATGAGGTCTGCTGTCTAGACAGCCAGAATCGAATGAGTTCTGCTGTCTAGACAGCCAGAATCGAATGAGGTCTGCTGTCTAGACAGCCAGAATCGAATGAGGTCTGCTCTCGAGACAGCCAGAATGGAATGAGATCTGCTGTCTAGACAGTCAGAATCAAATAAGGTCTGCTGTCTAGACAGCCAGAATCGAATAAGGTCTGCTGTCTAGACAGCCAGAATCGAATGAGGTCTGCTCTCGAGACAGCCAGAATGGAATGAGGTCTGCTGTCTAGACAGTCAGAATCGAATGAGGTCTGCTCTCGAGACAGCCAGAATGGAATGAGGTCCTTCTCTGCTTTCATGACTCCATGGGGAGCAGAACTGAACTCACCAGAACTGAGCAACCAGCCTGATTTCAAGGCCTGGCTTTATTGATAACCCTCTATGTGACTATGAACAAGTCCCCTGCCTTCTCTGCCCTCAGTTTCCCCACCTGTAAAATGAGAGGGTTATATTTGATAATTGTGTACATACAGACCTTTCTACTCTGAAAACATTCTGTGCTTTAGAATGACTTAGCATCTTTCAGGATTCCTTCTTTGCTTCTAATAGAAACACACTTTTTTTCCCCCTCTTCCACATTATTCCCCTTTATGTGGAATGGGTGACATTATTTATTTCTCATATCCTCAGGACTTAAATCCCTGAATTATTCTAAATCTTGCCTAGACCTGACACCACAAATAAATTCTCAATCCCAGGGGGATGGAGATAAATGGGGACTGCCACTCCTGTGACCTCCATCGGGGACTTGGCTCCAACGCTCTACCCCAGGAAAACGGTGTGCCAGCTCAGGCTGGAGCGGGGAGCAGAGTTGAGAAGGAAAGAAGATAAACACGCGAAGCTAATCATTTGTGAGAAGACAAAAGAAGCAGCTTCTCCCTGGATGCACCTCAGTGATCCTCAGGAGACTGAGGGGACTTAATTTGGAGTCTTTGCTCTTCACTCTCAAAAGGAAGCCTAGGTGGGAGGCAGCCAGGCCTGGCAGGTACCTCCCTGGTTGGGGTCCCAAGGAGCTGAGCTGGAGTCCTAGCTCTGCCCCCATTAAGCTGTGTGTCATCTGGGCCAGTCAGTTCATTGTCTTGGAGACACACGCGGTTTGTTCAGCTGGAATGTGAAGATGCCATCAATTCCGCAGGTTGTTGCTATGATGGTAAGACAAAATTGTATACGTGGAAATGCTTAGAACAGGTGCGAGGCACAGACAGTATTTAACAGACAGTAATAGTGTCTCAAAAAAAGGAAAGAAAAAAGCTGCCAAAGCTGAAACAGGGTGGGAGTTCTACAGAAAGCTTACAGGAAATGTTAATGGCACTCAGCTCACTGGTGACAAATGCCTCACTTGGGGCACCCCCCAGGCTGTAAATAGGAAAGAAAGAAGATATGCCTAATGTAAAGCATATGGGCACTGGGCTAACTGTGTGTAAATTTTAAGTGCATCTATCTCTAAGACCCTCCTAACGTCTCTTAACCTTAGGTTCCTCAACCATAAAAAAATACATAGGTCATTATGACAGTTTTGAGATACGTGAAAATCAAATGAAGAGAGAAAATGAAGAAAATAAAATAAAAATGAAGAGAGAAGCAAATGAAGCCCTCCCAACAACATCAACAAGCTGAACGAGTTGAAACTTGCACAGGTGAATCAGAAAAGATGCTGTTGATTGCATTTCTTGGAAGCAAAATTAATGGACCATGACATATCTGTCTCAAAACTTTCGGAGTGACTCACTGAGTACCTACTTCATTGTTTTGAGGACTTAAAACCTTGCATATGAAGTACTTAACATGGTGCTGGCTCATGACACGCACGCAGTGCATGATGGCTGGCTAGGATTCACGATCTCACTGCATTTTGTTTACCACCCCATTCTTCTTATCCCTCATTTGCTCTTTGCCATCCAAAACCATTTCCTGTGGCATTCTTCGCCCTAGGAAAGAGCAAAACTCTTATGTCTCCCAGGTTCTATTGCTATCTGCTTCCAACTCGGTTCTTCTAGAGAGAGACCCTGGTGCAAGATCCGTGGGCAGCAGAGAGAGAGAGGCCACAGTAGTTATTATTCTCCTTCTATACTTGTTGACTGGAGTCCCAACAGTGGGCAGAGGTCCCCTGAGGCCAGTCCCTGTAAAGAAGCCCCTCTTTCTGGCATCACTCACTGACCCCTGTCTTGGCTCCTTCAGGATGGCAAGAGCTTCCTTCCCCTTATAGTGAGAAGTCTGATTCTTTTTCTTGATAGTTAACCACAGGCAACGTTTCAGTCTCACTCCTCCCTCCACCAGACTATGGGGCCCGTTTCTGGGCAACCTGAGAAGAGCACACACCTGCAAGCTCCCTCCTTTTGGTGCTGGCTGAACATTCAAACCACACCAGTCCCTGCCCATGTGAGCACACTCTCACTCTAGCCCCTCCTTGGACCGTGATAAAAACCCACGCCAGTCTGTGCTGTGGCTCTCTGGCCATTTTGGACATGGTTGAGAGGCTTCTCTGCTTCTGAGACACTTCAGAGATGTGAGTCACAAACCTCTGCATCCCTTCTTGAGGTGAGACAATATTACTAAGATGTGTGTAGCATCATCAGTGTCAACCCCCAAACCAAACTGGGGTAGGCATTCCTCCTTTTTTACAGGGTGACTAAAACACCCTGATGCGGGCCTATAATGCCTCACCATCCCTGGTCAGTTCCCATAACCCTGCCCAAGTCCTTCATGAAACTCTCCCATTACCCCTTCTGAGTACGCTCACAGGGAGCTATCTGTCTTCTGCCAAGACCCAGTCCAATGGAACACCAAAGGTCCGTGCACGTGTTCATTCATTAAGCATGTGTTAATCGCCAACTTGCACAACTTACTCCAAGTCTGAGGGGAACATGCCCCAGAGGATAGCTTTATAGTAAGGGAAATAAAACAAATTCTTTCACACATAATCTGATTTCCTTCTCCTAATAGTCTTACAAATTGACATAATTAATAAGTAAACCAAAGTCCAGAAGAAATATAAAAATTGCTCAAGGTAACACAGCTTGTTCATAGCAGAAAGGAGACAAGAATGCAGGAAAGGCTCCACTCCACCCCCCCACGTCCTTTTCTGGGGAAAAACAGACAGCAATGTTTGCAATATGGGGAGGACGTGGACACAAACAGAGAATGCCATCAGGCACCAGCAGATAGAGGCCATTTTCAGTTACAGTTGGAGGCCTGAGAGAAGGAGGCAGATTTAAGAGGCGTGAAAGTCTGAGTAGGATTTGAAGATGGGTGGAGTCAAAGAGGGACAGAGCTACATAGAAATGGACCCTTACCAGTACTCAGGACGCAAGCTGGAGACCTGGCCTGGTAGTTCGAATCTTGGCATTAAGAACTCACATCATTGGCCATCAGTCCTTACTTATAACGTGGCCATGCCCCACCCACTGTCATTCATATACATTTCCCCAACTCTCTAGCATTGTATGGAGCCTATCACTTCTTTATAGAATCTACGCTTCCTGGTTCATAAGAGTGGGCTGTTTTGTTCTTTATCCTTCTGCATAAACATGAATGAAATCCACCAGTAGCATACACTTGGCAATGGATCCTAATGGTTAACACTTTCTGACTTACGGCAGCCGACATCTCATCTTACCTGCCCATGTCCACACATGACACATGCACACATATATATATTTATTATAATATATGTATACATATTTCCTCTTTAAGTCTCCACAGCACCTAGTACAGGGTAGGAATCCAATACATATTTTTAGGAGAGAAAATTGATACAGTCCCTCTCTGACAACTTAGAAAATCAAAGATCAGGGACAGAGTGACTTGCCCAAGCAGACTGACAGCTCCCTTGATTATCAACCCGAGGAAGCCTCACTCCTGGCTCTCGTCTCCCAGGACTTGCTTTTCCGGCTCTGGAGCATGGTTTGCTAATCCCTGTGTGTCACCCAGATGTAAGGTTAAAACGAGAAACGGGCCAGGTGAGTCTTTCTGTGAGCAAAGAAAAATACGAGCCTTGTGAACTCGCCTGAATTCTCTGACAAGTTTAATCAAGGGTGAAATAAAAGGCAGGCATGATTTAGTTTTCCCAAACACCGTGATGAGGCACCTCGTGAAAGTCTACAGAGGAAGATAAACAACTGAAGAATTGGTTTAAAATGCGGCCTCAGAACAGGAAGGAGGAGGGGCTTCCCAGAAAGGAAAGATACAAAGTGAAAACCCCGAGAGAAGCATCCTAAGCTTTACAGAAGTAGCTGAGCTACGGCGGTGCCTGTGGTTCAGTGGGTAGGGCGCTGGCCCCATATACCAAGGGTGGTAGGTTCAAACCTGGCCCCGGCAAAACAGCAACAAAAAAACACCCAGGCATTTTGGTGAGCACCTGTTATCCCACCTACTCAGGAGGCTGAGGCAAGAGAATCACCTAAGCCCAAGAGCTGGAGGTTGCTGTGAGCTGTGACACCACAGTGCTCTATCTCAAGGGTGACAAAGTGAGACTCTATCTCTACAAAAAAAAAAGAAAGAAAAAGACGTAGCTGGCTGAAACTTGGGTTACAAAGTGTCCTGGGAACCCTCAGCCTCCACTTCTGCATCTTCACAGGCTTTATGAAAAGACACAATAGGTGAGAAAACAGGCATCGCTGTCCTCCCCACACCCCGGTCTCACCACTGTTCCTGCGGCAGTCAGCATCAGTCAGCGTGTGATTCAATAACAACTTCCAAATCTCAGGAGTTGAAACCATCACGGGCTTTGTTTCCTTGGTGCTACATGTTCATCCCAGGTTGGCAGAGTCTCTCAATGGCGCAGGCAGAGGGGGCAGCCACCGTCCGAAGTATCACCAGGCTCCATGCAAGAGGAAGAAATAAAGGGCTCTGGAGAGTCTCCCCGGACAGGTGAATGCTCTGGCACATAGGAGGCATTTGCCACTTGACTCAGACTTGGTCACATGAGCCACCAACTAGAAATAGGACAGGGACTACTCTGGAGCATGTAAAGGAGAGGGATTAAAAAATTTGACCAAAACTTAGCTGACAGCTTGCCCAGCAGACCCTCCCCAGAAAGCCTGCCGTGTCCTGATGATGTGAGGAGCATCGGAGCTTAGTGGAGGCAGCTTGTATCCCACAGTGGAGGGTACTGGGCTAGGGGTCTGGAGGCATGTCAGGCGGGCTCTCCTCTGCCTGCTGTGTGCAGAGGATGCTCCGAGAGAGCTTTCCCAGCTCTTTCCAGGTAGAAGATTCACCATCGCAGAATGACAAGTGAACATAGCATTCTGTTTGCTCTGCGCTCCTGACACATTACATAACACAGCCCGGTGCTGCAGTTATCCAAGGCCTCTGCTCATTTCCCCTTGTAAACTCCTTGAGGGCAGAGGCCTTGTCTCACTCATCTTGCAAAACCGAGTACTGTTCTTTACCTACCGGTGACAATCACGGCATGTTTATTTAATAAATACACAGATGAAGTTTTCCAAAACCGATGACTTGCAGGAGCCAAGCTAGCCAGCTCGGTACATGTCCCAGTTAATACACACAATGAGGACACCACCCATTACAGTGATCAGCTGACAGTCTTAAGGACAAACTTTCATAATGAAAAACAAAACGCATGGAGCCCTTTCCAATTTACAGATTCCTTTTTACTTCTGTTCTCTCCTTTGATGTGCTCATGAACCCTGCGTGGGCAGCAGAGCAGAGATTGGCATCCTTATTTTGCACAAGAGGGAAGTGAGGTCTCGGGAGGTTAATGGGACTTTCTCCAAGGTCACACAGCTTGTCAATGTAGAGCTGAGATAAAAATGTATGTCTTTTCATTCCTTGATCACGATCTTTTCATAAGAATCCTCCCCCTCTCCCGAACTCCTCCCCTAACAAAGGAACAAGCCTTTATTGGAATATGTGGACCTAATTTCCCCCTGCATTGTCACAGTTAGTCCTCTGAGCCATCACCCCTGTACCCCACGGCCACCTGATGTGCCACCCTGCTCCAGCAGCTATAGCTCCCTGGAAGCACCTGCTGTGAACCACAAATAGCATCCGCTCCATCTTCTTCTTTAGTGAGTTCTCTACTTAGTGGGGACATTCTCGGAGCAGAGTAGAGGCTGTCTCTTACAAGGGCTTACTCCTTCTCCTTGTTATGTTGTTTTGTTGCAACCATAATAAACATGAGCAAACTGCAACAAAACCAGGCACGCCTCTTGTACAACCTCCTCTCAGTGCTTCCCTGTAAGGTCTATGGAGATGGAAAAGAGAGTGGAGGGATGAGAGCAGGACCCAGGCCGTGTAGGAGGGAAAGCCAGACTGGGGTTCTCAAGCTGGCTGCACCACTTACAAGCATTCCGACCACTGGGTGCATCAATAATACCTTTATGTTTCCAATCTGCTCTCGGTAAAATATGGACATTTTCACTATCCACTTAGGGCTACAGATAAATGAGGGTAAAGATAAACGAGACAGAGTGTGTGATGCTTCTGTTGAAAGTCCTGCTCACGATAATGAACACAGAATGACTTCCCATGTCTGCCTTCTCTTAGATGGCAGGCTCCTCACAGCTGGGGTGCTCTCTGTGCTCACAGCTGTCTCCCCTGAGCCTAACACAGTGCCATGGCTGATGCTTTGTAAACTACTAGCATTGGTATGTGACTCAATGAAGTTCAGAGGGACATTTAATCCTTCTACAAAATCACTTGCTTCTCCAACATATACAACTTGGCTAAATCTCACCCAGTGTCATTTTCAGCTTCAACTGGAATCCCAGAAACTCTGAGAAAGGAGGAACTTTAGGTCAGCTCCCACCCATGAGCAATAGTAACCTCCTAGTGCCCTGTTCTTTTCCGTCTGCGTTCTGGACAATATTCCCCACCACAGTATGCAACGTGTGTTCTTTTTACAAACAACTTCCATTTACAGTCCCTCAGTTTCTTGCCTGTGAACGGAATGCCAATTCCAGGCTCCAGCCCGACCACAAGTAAAGAAAGGGTGAACAGAAAATGACTTTATCGTAGCTAATGATCTGGAAGTGGGCATAGTTGACGCATCTCTCGGGGATAATGGATTTACAAAAGCAGTGTAATGGTTGTGTAGCCATTCTTCATCAACCTTGGAAAATGTACAATAGCTAAGAGGAATATCTTTGAGAGATCTAAAAGTCTTATGAAGCAGGGGGGTCTGAGAAATACACACAAGTGTATGTTTATGTACATGGGCACACGCACATTCTTAATTGAATCGTATATTCAATATAAACAAAACTAGGGATCCACTGAAACAAAACCAAAGGAGGATGTTTAGGAAACACTGCAAACGTATTGGGAACTAGGAAGGAAATTATCATACTTGTTTTCCATTACAGAAACCATACCTCATTCTAAAGTTTGGAGAAAAAAATTAATCTGCTGTGTTTGGGTAGGATAAGAATAGGACGGCATATTCCATCTCCCTTCCTAATTTCCCCCAATGTGTATAACAGATGAGTTTTTCAATTATCCCTGAGTTAAGGGCACAAAGGATGAGAGATAGCATCCTAATTCTATACTGAAGGGTAAAATAAACAGCTTTTTCTCTATACTCTTCCATAGAACCACCTTGGTTTCCAGGGGACCAGAATGACAATTGTCATGTGCTATTTAGGAGAACTAATCTGGAAAACTCATATATAAAAATAACACATATTTTTAACTTTTTGGCTTATAAATATAAAATCCCATTATCACAAAGCCACAGTTGGCCAAGTCCCCACTGACAAAGGATTACCGTGCATTTAACACAGTAGGAAGAATAATCATTTACAGGTTTAAGAAATGCCCCAGGCTTTAATGGCAGGTGTCATCCCAGAATAGCTCTACTTGAACTTAGGTCAAGGAAAATGGGGCAAATTTATATAAATCATCATTTACTTAAAGGAAACCAAAGTGTTGTTAATGAAGACAGAAAATCTTATAACACACACAAGGTAACACTTGCCAACAAACTACAGACCAGCCTGGATTAATACATTCTCTAAGTGTTTTTCTATTTGTTAAAACTGGAAGAATACCATTCAAATGTCAAATTCTTCTACTTGTTGTGAATACTATTATTTTATTTTTCTAGGTACCACTTCTGATTGCTCTGGGAACCTCTTGGGAAATAAGTCTCTGTGTAAAGAGATTATAATGATTCATTGTATTTGTATAGAATTTTGTAGTTTAGAAAGCACTTTCTCATCCATTATTAATATTATCATTATTAATAAGAATAACTACTATTTATCGTGTGCTTTTTAGAGGCCAGGCACTGTTCAGTAAACAGTAAACACAGCATCTCTAATCTTTACAATAATGCTTCAAGGAGGTTACATCATCTATATGGCAGGAAACCGAGGCTCCCAGAATAACCCACCAAAGATTACATAGCTCCTGCCTGCCTGACCCCAAGATCCAGGCGATTTTTGCTATAACAATGACATTTCATTTTACTATCTACTATCGGTTATGACCAGTGGTTCTCCATCTTCCTAATTCCGCAGCCCTTTACTGCTGTTCTTGTGGCTCACGACCCACAGGTTGAGAACCGCTGTTTTAAACTAAACATTGTTTAAAGGCAGAAAGTACATCTGCTCGGAGTTTTAATCTCACTAGTCAGCACAGTATCTAGAACACTATAGAAACTTAATGAATAGTTGCTAAAAGGATAAATGAAACAATGAATAAAGCAAGTGAATTCTTATATCTCTTCTAAGGCAGGAAGATTACTCAGCATTTTCCCTGTAAACAAACAGGGCTGCAGAGGCTCTAGCAAGAGCAGTGATGTGCCCAAGGGCATGCAGTTATTGAACACTTGGGCCACATCATTATCCTCCTGGATTCGGGTCTTACTGGCCATCCACCTCTGACTCTGCCTCCTTATTATATAGAAACATGCACATCTGTGATGTCATGGTCACATTGAAAGGTGACCAGCAGTAGCAAAGTCCAGGTATACTGCCCACCTCCCTTGACACCCTGACCCTTCTACAAGCCCTGCACGGAAGCCCAAACTTCCAGTGATTGTGAGTATGGAGAGGCTCCTGCTTGGGGGTGGATGAGGGTGAGAAAGGAGGTAATAGATGAAGAACTGATAACTCAGGCAGCCAAATCCAATTTGAGGGAATGTGGTTCAGCACTTTCCATTAACAACCCTCTAAGAAAAATCTAATTCCCAAGACTAAAGAAGGAAAGGCAAAAAAAAAAAAAAAATGAAGCCTTTTCATCGTGAGCAGTCAATGCAAAGCAAATCAATCACACTCCTTCTCCCCGGCACAGCAATGCCTCGGTGAACACCAAAGGCTCTGAGCTGTGGCTGAGTCCTCGGGGGGCAGTGAGAGACAGAAGAAGCAGGAAAAGAAACAGCTGACCCTAAAAGGTTATTTACCTTCCAGCTGTCTCCAATCCTTCCAAGAACAGGTTACATTTCAGAAAGCACTTTACTTACATTCAATACTCACAGAAACCTTTTAAAGTAGATACTATTATAGTTGCTATTTCAACATGAGAAACTAGATTGGAATAATGAAGGAATCTGGTTAAGATCAGACAGCTAATAAGCATTTAGGATTGAACCCAGGTCTCTTTAACCCCCTAGGCTAGACTCCTAAGCTCTACATTATCAAATGCCCCAACAATGCTGAGGCTACCCCAGACTAACCCCAGTGGGATGCCCTCTACACACAGCGGAATTTTCCATTCCAAGTCAGGCTTATCCCAACATACAAACTAAAAGGCCCTATATATTTTAATATGATAACATCACTCCCTGCCTTGCCGCCCTCATCCAAGCAAAACTTGAATAAAAATAGCAATGCCTTAAATTCCCTTAGTGCTATTCTTGTAAAAGTGTCCTCTCACCTGCCGACAGCCAGTTGGGGAGCAATGTTTCCAAGGAATGTTTCCAAGGAAGTTAAAAATGTGAACTCAGGAGCTGGATATCGTGAATTTGAATCCCAGCTTCAGCTGTAATAGTTGTGTGACCTTGAGCAAGTCTCAGAACCTCCTTGTGCCTCAGTTTTTGTATCTCATCCTAAAGGGCTGTTGTGAGGATTAATGATTTAATACCTGAAGCACTTAGACAGCATCTGGAATATGGGAAGCCTCCCATAATATTTTGTTATTATTGTAAGATGCCAAAGTACTGATGGGTCAACAGTGGATTTAGGATGCAAAATGCAGGTGACCCCTACAGAGTCAGCTGGCATAACTTTCTCTTCTACACAGGAGCAAACTGAGGTGCAGAGAGAAGAGGTCCCACCCGTACCTTTCATACAGGTTCACTTAGAGAGCGAGTGATCAGTCTCCTGCGTCCAGACAGGGGTCTTCCATTGTGTTTGCACATCCTTCTCAAAGCCTTGCATTTCTACAGGGCTGTTCTTCTAAAACGAGCTTCCCTTCTCTCACTTGTGATTGGTGGCAGGCTGGTCTTGGCTGAGTATGGTTTTCAGGGAATCCCTAATGCTACTTGGCCAGGTGGCCATGGGTATCTGCAGTGTCTTGTTGAGTAGCCTAAATCCAGAAGCTGCCAGAAGCCAGTCGGCAGTCCCCATGTGCTGCTGTCCTCGAGGACAGTGTGGGAACATTAACATGCAGTCAATGCAGCAACTCCAGGAGTGATTCCATCCTTGATGGATCAGCCTTGTGGCCGGCTCTTCCACGCTCTTTCAGATCCCCTTTGGTCATTTCATGGCTCATTGACTCTTCCCCCAGAGGGCCAGAAGGGGAAGAGATTGCCTGAGTTACTAATCAGTCAAACACGAGTACCAGTTAGCAAGTGTTACCAGTGTGGATGGCTCTGTGTGTAAACCTGGATCTCATTCACAGGGCCACTTGAGAGCTGAGAGGTGTTTCCACTGTCACAAGCCAGAATCCTGAATGTGGGGGCTTCCAGTCCTAGTGATGCCACATGTAAGCTATATACAGTTAGGCAACTCACTTCATCCCATTGAGGTTCAGTCTGTGTGTAAACTGGAAAGAATAATAGTGGATACTTCAAAAGGATGCAAGACTCAAATAAGGTGATAAACACAAAACAGACAGCATAACGTCAGGCCCGTAGTAGGTGCTGAATAAATGGTGCTGAATTAACTTTATCCATTATTAACATATAAATATTGTTTTCTGAGACAGAATCTCACTCAGTTGTCCTGGAAAGAGTGCTATGGCTTCATAGCTCACAGCAACCTCAAACTCCTGGATTCAAGCAATCCTCTTGCTTCAGCCTCTCAAGTAGCTAGAAAAACAGGTGCCCACTATAACACCCAGCTAGTGTTTCTATTTTTAGTAGTGATGAGGCCTCACTCTTCATCAGGCTGGTCTCAAATTCCTGAGCTCGGGCAATCCATCTGCCTTGGCCTCCCAGAGTGCTGAGATTACAGGCATGAGCCACCATGCCCAGCCTAAAAATAATTTTTAAGAATATGTTCTGGCTAATGTGTTCTCCAAATCCTCAGGCTCACTACTTCTTCTCTGTCAACTCATGGTTGATGATGATTACGTGGAGGATTCCTTCGCAAATTCATTAAGCAGGTTCTTGTATGTTGTAAGCACCTTGGAAGAAACAGGCATACAAAAAAACTCGGATTTGGTCCAGAACATACCACTTTAGTCTCATCACTCTAACACTGAACTTTTCAGAGACTCGGTTTCCTCATTTGTATACTGGTAGTGATGGTACTCCCTGACCTGCCACCTGAAAGTGAGTGTGGGGAAAGGTGGTGTGTATATTTTTTCATTGCTGACAATGGGATCATTATTATTATTGATGAAATGTTATGGAAAATACTGTGTATGAAGAAAAAGTGTTATGAAAAATTTTCATAATCACTCAGTGCAAAGTATGAGCCACATACTTAAAATGTATCTAATTTTATGCATATATAGAGAAGCTAGTGTTAACCTTAGTCTTAGTTATTCCACTCAATGGCTTATAAAGAAACTGGTTAAAACATCATTTCTATAGCTTTTTGTACTGCCCACCTGCTCAAATTCCACAAGTCTTGCTGTGCTACCTTAGCTACTAATATGATTTTTTATTATTATTTGGGATTCATTGAGGGTACAAAGAATTAGGTTACACTGATTACATTTATTAGATAAAGTCCCTCTTGCAATTGAGTCCTGTCACAAGGCATTAGCCATACACCATGACTGCGCATCTCCCTCCCGACTCCCCTCCCCACTTGTTCATTCCCTACCCACCCCTTGTATTAGCATATCTACTGCCTTCAAATTAGAATTGAGTACATTGGATTCTTGTTTCTCCATCCTTGTGATGTCTTACTAAGAAGAATGTGTGCCACCTTTATTCAGGTTAATACAAAAGATGTAAAGTCTTCATCTTTTTTAATGACTGAATAGTATCCCATCTTGTACATATACCACAGCTTGTTAGTCCATTCCTGGATTGGTGGGCATTTAGGCTATTTCCACATTTTGGCGATTATAAATTAAGCTGTAATAAAAAATCTAATGTAAATGTCCTTCTGATAAATGATTTTTTTTTTCCTTCTGGGTACATGCCTAGCAATGGAAGGTCTAATTTGGGAGACATGGGAGGTCTAATTTGAGTTCTTTGAGGAGTCTCCATACTTCCTTCCAAAAAGGTTGAATGATTTTTTTAATGTGTAGCTGCAATCTATTGGCTAGGATTTTATTGAGAATTTTTACATCTATATTCATAAGTAAAATTGGTCTGAAATTCTTCTTTTCAGTTAGGGCTTCCTGGTTTTGGCATCAGAATGTTTGCTTTGTAAAATATGTTGGGGTAAGATTCTTCCCTTCTCAACTTTTTGGAATAATTTCTGAAATAAGGATATAAGCTCTTCTTTGAAAGTTTGATAAAATTCTGGTGTGAACCCATCTGGACCAGGGCATTTTTTAGTTGGAGATTTTTTATTGTTTCTTCAATCTCAGTTCTTGAAATCAGTCTGTTCATCAGATCTATTTGTTCCTCATTAAGTCTAGGGAGAGGGTGCAATTCCAGGTATTAATCCATTTCCTCCACATTGTCAAATCTCTGGGCATAGAGTTTCTCATAATAACCAGAGACGATCTCCTGCTTCTCTGTGGCATCTATTATTTCCCCTTTATCATTTCTGATTGAGGTTATTACAGATTTTACTTTTCTGTTTATAGTTAATGTGGTCAAAGGTTGATAGATTTTATTTATTTTTTTGAAAAACCAACTTTTTGTTTCGTTAATTTTCTAAATGATTCTTTTGTTTTCAGATTCCCAGATTCCCATTAATCCCAGATTTAATTTTGGTTATTTCTTTTCTTCTGTTGGGTTTGAGATTACATTGTTCTTTTTTTTTTTTTTTTTTTCCAATTATATAAGATGGTTCTTCAGTTTGTTAATACCTTCTCTTTCTTTTTTTCGATGTAGGCATTTAATGCAAGAAATTTCCCTCTTAAGACTGCTTTTGCTGTATTCCACAGGTTTTGGTAATGTGTGTGTTCATTGTTGTTATGTTTGAGACATTTAACCATTTCCTCTTTCATCTTTCCTGAACCCAACTATCATTCAGCATAAGGTAATGTTTAATTTCCAAGTCTTTGTGTGTAGATGAACATTTTTGTTGTAGTTGAATTCATCTTTATTACCTTATAGTCTGAGAAGATATAAGACATAATTTCTATATTTTTAATTTTGCTAAGTTTGATTTGTATTCTAAGATGTGGTCAATTTTGAAGTATGTACCATGGGCTGACAAAAAAAATTTATATTCTTTGTGTGTGTGTGTGTGTGTGTGGTTTTGGCTAGGGCTGGGTTTGAACCCACCACCTCCGGCACATGGGGCCGGCACCCCACTGCTTTGAGCCACAGGGGCCACCCTCAAAATTTATATTCTTTAGCTTTGGATGGTGTATTCTGTATATTTGTCTATTAATCCCATTTGTTCTAGGGTCACATTTAAGTCCTTTGTATCTTTGTTTAGTTTCTGTTTAGAGGATCTGTCCAGTTACGTCAGTGTTAAAGTCCCTGACTTTTATGGTGTTATGGGATATCATATTGCTTAGACCCATCAAGGTCTGTTTCATAAATCCAGGAGCATTTAAGTTAGGTAAATAAATATTTAAAATTGAAATGTCTTCATGTTGTATTGTTCCTTTGACCAGTATAAAGTGTCCATCTTTGTCTTTCTTAACTTTAGCTACTTCTGCTTTTATCTGAAAGTAAGATTGCAACCTCTCATTTCTTCTGATTTCCATCTGCTTGAAATACTGTTTTTCATCCCTTAGACCTGAGACTTGATTTTTCCTTCAAGGCTAGGTGTGTCTCCTAGACACAGCTTAGGGATGCTTTGTGCTTTTTTATCTAATCAGCCAGCCTGTGTCTCTTCAGTGGTGAATTTAGTCCTTTGACATTTATTAAGAGAATTGATAAGTGTTGTGGAGTCCTATTCATCTTATTTTGTAAAAGTCTGTTGTGTAGTTTTATCCTTTCTGCCATTGTGGAAGCTAAGCTTTTACCTTTAGCTTCTGGGTGTTTACTTTGCTTCTGGTCCATTGTGATAGTCAGAGTTGAGAATCTAAATATTTCTTGTAGAACTGGTCTTATTGTGGTGAATTTTCTCAGTGCTTGTATACCTGCAAAACATTTGATCTCTCCATCAATTTTGAACCTTAGTTTAGTAGGATACAGAATTCTGAGCTAAAAATTGTTTGCTTAAGAATATTGAAGGTAGACAACCATGCTTTTCTGGCTTGGAAGCTTTCACTAGAAATATCTACTGTCATCCTAATGGCTCTGCCTCTATAGGTCAGTTGGCGCTTTCTCCTAGATACTCGCAGAATTTTTTTCTTTCATCTTAACATTGGACAGGTTCATTACAATGTGTCTTGGAGAGGCTCTGTTTGAGTTCAGATGACCTGGAGTTCCATATCCATTTGAAAGGAGTTGTTGGAGTCTTTAGTAAAACTTGGGAAGTTTTCATTTATGACAGTCTCCACTAGGGCTTCTATTTCTTTGGGTTAATCTTCTTCCTCCCCTCATGAATCCCTAGTATTCATACATTTGAACGCTTCATTGAGTCTCATTCTCTCTCTTCTTTTCTATTTATTTATTTATTTATTTTTGTAGAGACAGAGTCTCACTTTATCACCCTGTGTAGAGTGCCGTGGCATCACACAGCTCACAGCAACCTCCAACTTCTGGGCTTAAGCAAGTCTCTTGCCTCAGCCTCCCAAGTAGCTGGGACTACAGGCACCTGCCACAATGCCTGGCTATTTCTTTGTTTTGCAGTATGGCTGGGGCTAGGTTTGAACCCACCACCCTTGGTGTATGGGGCCAGTATCCTACTCACTGAGCCACAGGTGCTGCCCCTCTCTCTTCTTTTCTACCTCTTTATCTACCTGGATTAACTTGAAAACTTCATCTACTAGCTCTGAGGTTCTTTCTTCTGTATGGTTTAACCTATTTTTTGATACTTTCCATGGCATCTTTACATTCCCTGATTGTCTCCTTCTTTTCCTTATGCTCCACCATGTCCTTTCTATATTCTACATACCTCTCATCCAACTTTTGGTTCTTTCTTTCCATTTTCTTGTCCATTCCTCTTATTGTCTTTATCATCCATATTTTAAATTCATTTTCTGTGAAGTGCATTAATTTTTTTTTTTTTTGGTGGAGTCTTCTGCAGTAACTGTCTCATGGTCCCTTGGGAGTTCCTTTGTTTTGGTTTTTCATGTTGTCCAATTTTTTCTGTTGGTTCCTCATCATGTTTTCTTTCTTCTTGTCCTCCTTTTTCCTTCTCACTGCCTCCTTTGGTTCAAATATCTTGTCTCAGAGCTTAGGTCTTTTGGTTTTCTTTATTAAATCATGACTGTGTATATTAATGCATTTATGGGATACAATGTGCTGAACTGATGAACAACGTAGGATGCTTACATCAAATTGATTAATGTAACCATCACCTCATTTGCTTATCTGTTGTGGTAAGACATTTACACTCTATTTTAATAGTTTTAAAATGTACCATTGTACTAAGTACTTTAGGTGGGAGGAGGGAGGGAGTTTCGTGAGAACTTAAGTCTTGAAGTGGCCTCTGTCTGAGAAAAGCTAAACTCTTCCTTGTGGCCAAATAAACAGAAGTCCTTGCTCTTGAAGATAATATGTTGCAATATGTGACAGGGCACCAGGTGGCGCTGTGTTTTTTTTTTAGGAGACAGCACAGTAAATAACCTCTATGGTCCTTATTATTAGCTGCCTTTGGTGATCACCTAATTATTTCCTTGGCATTCACAGTCTGGCTAGTTGGGATCTTAAAGCTCACAAGAATCCTTCAGTGACAGGTCTTACAGTGCCCCCTGCTTCCAGTTCCCATGGGGTGTGGGAGTCCCTCAGCCTGTCCCAAGAGTGGTGTTCTGATCCCTGCAGGCAGAATTAAGACAGCAGTGCTTTAGGTCCTTGCTTAGACCTACTGGTAACCTTCCTACAATGGCAGTCCTCTGGACACCAAGACCTTCTCAGTATGGCTGCCTCACCAGCCACCAAACCTATAGCAAATCCACTTCAACCGGCATTCAAATCTGGTCGCTGTATACTATTCAAGTCTGCCTACTCTTCCAACCTTTCCACTCAATGCACAGCTTCCCCTAACAACTGAAAACTCTTGAAAGGCTTCCTCCCATCCTGGACCTTTGTGGAAGGAAGGGAAGCTATTTCCATAAAGTGTCAGATTTCCACTGGTCTGGATCATACACTGTATCCAGCTCACCACCTCTTCACTGTGTGCTCTGAGTGACGACTCTGGGTAAGGTCCCCGTGCCAGGTATGGCTGAGTTCTCTCTTTTTCCCCAGTTATTATAGGAAAGCTCAGCTGAATGATCCTTCTGGTCTGCCATCTTGCTCCACCCCCCTACTAATATGATTTTAAACATTTAATCATGTTATTTGAACACATTTACCGATGTGTGTTATTCAAACCAAGGGAAGGGTTATCTTCATTTGGGCATCCCTGGTGCCTCACATGGAACCTTGTATTTAATAGACACCAGTGAACTATTATCCATTGCAGTGAAGAACTTTCAGGTCAAATTAAGGGATGCAAACCAGTGAAATGTGCTCTCATAATGTTAGGAGCATCTGTTCGGAAAGGCGCCTTTTGAAGGAGAAATGCTATTACAGAAAAGCTGAGATTATCAAGAGACTGCAGAAGGAATCCAGGTGGGAAATCAGACATCCAACCAGAATGCATTCCTGCCTTCATAATGAGGGAGAAAGGAAATTAATGATGACTCTAAGGTGGCAAAGATCCTGAACCCATTTTTGATACCTGTCGTTTGCCAGGAAAAGAAAAGAAAAAAAAAGGAAAGAGAAGGGAAGAAATGTAGACAATTAGGAAGTAATTAAGATCTTACAGAAGCATCTATGATAGAAAGCAGTTAAGGGAACACTTAGTGATTTGGGGTAAAACACAAATCAGCAGGTTGGACAGCATGTAACCTAAGGTGTTTTATGGAAGAGCTAATATAGGTCCTGAAGCACTTAACAATTATTTCTGAAAAGTCACAGAAGAACAGCAGCGAAATACACACTTAAATTTTTTAGAACATCAAATGTCATATTGATCTTTTAGACAGAAGGGAAGAAATACATGAAATAGGAGCTTTAAGAACTAAAAGAGTAAGAAAATACTTCCAACTGGTATGTGACAGGCATTTTCACATATACCATTTCATCATTCAATCATCCATTTGGAAGTGAGATCTGGATTGTTCCCATTTCCCAAACTAGGAAGCTGGTCTCATGATGGGGAAGCAAATCATGTAGGACAGCCACTAATCATTGCCAGAGCTGGGATTCAAACCCAGCCTCTGCTTCATGCTGGCAGAGCCCATGTCTTACCATTTTTTATTGCTCTTCTACAACAAGGATTAACAAATTGGACACAACCCAGGAGAACAAAAGAATTATGAGGCTGCATAAGGCCAGGGTTATAAAAAAAAAAAAAAAAGCACAGATCAGAGCCTACAAACATGATAGCTTTTCAATAGAATTACAAAGACAGTGGATGAAAAGATCACAAGATGACTTAATCTGAACCACAATAACTCAAAAACGGTTCAGGCAAAATTAATTCAAATGGACTGGGAGAGGCCCCATAGCTGCAAGTCTTGAAAATTAACTTGAAGGCAGTAAACAAAGAATAATGGTGGAAATCATTCAAACACAAAGCAAGGCTCTACCTAGTATATTAGAGCTCAAAGCCTCTTCATAATGTCATTTCATTAATCCTCCTGGCAAACTGGCAAGGCAGCAGGACTTCAAGAAGTTACTGGGCAAAGTAGAGTCCTACTGAATGACATCCTATTTAGAAGCCCCAGGTTAACATAAGTAAGGTACAGACAAAGGATAATTTCTCACCATGAACACCTACCAAAAGTAAAGAGGCAGGAATTGCTTAAAGGAAGGATAAGTCAGACTGGAGAGAAGCCTGACCATCTGGAAAAATACCATCAACTCAGGTTGAAGACCCATAATGTCAGGTCTTGCAAAGCCTCTGTGATCCCCACCCTGCCTTTTCCCATTGACTCCTCCAGCAATCCCATCTTTAGAACCAATCCTTCCTCTGGATCTTTTCCAATGCCAAATCTTTGCCTAGATCACATTCTGGGGTTCACTCCAATAATACAAGACCAAGTTCCCTCCCATCCCACTTGAACTGATGCAATAAACATCCCCATACACAACTGTACACCATGTACTGTATTCAGTCCAGAGGACAGAGAGATGGATAAGGCCGGAGTCCTTGGCTTGTCTGCTTGGGTTCAGACTAGGCCAGATTTTTGACAGTATATTCACTTAGTCTTGCATGAATTTATATTTGGAAGATCATCTTCCTTCCTAAAGGTTTAGGTCTATTGTCTAAAAATCACAGAGTTAGCAAATAACCACAGCTGGCATTCAAAACCACGTTCCTCTACTATGAAAAGCCATGTTTTCTCTACTCAACTACACAAAATCACTAAAACCTTCCATAACTGATGTCTGTACTACCAATTTACAGCTGTATGTCAAAGAAAATTATAATAACTTTCATGCTATAGCCTCTATTTGGTGCCAGGCATTTTGTTAAACACATGACCTCATGCTGTCGTCATAAATCCTATTAAAGTGAGTTATCATTAATTTCATACTGCACAGGCAAGAAAAGAGGCTTGAGGAAGCCAAAGGTCACACATAGCTTGTGAATACATTCCAGCTCAAGTCTGCCTGCCCTATATACTTGAAGAGCCCACCCTTTAGTAAGGATGTATGTTCATTTCCCACTGCTACTGTAACAAATTACCACCAACTCATTGGCATAAAACAATGCAAATGTGCTATCTTATATTTCTGTAAGTCTGAAGTCCAAGATAGGTTATACTGGGCCAACATCAAGACATCAGCCAGGCTGCAATCCTTTCTGGAGGCTTTAGGGGAGAATCCATTTCCTTGCCTTTTCTAGATCCTGGAGTGTTTTTTGTTTTGTTTTGTTTTGTTTTGTTTTGTTTTGTTTTGTTTTGTAGAGACAGAGTCTCACTTTATCGCCTTCAGTGGAGTGCCGTGGCGTCACACAGCTCACAGCAACCTCAAACTCCAGGGCTTAGGCGATTCTCTTGCCTCAGCCTCCTGAGTAGCTGGGACTACAGGCGCTCGCCACAACGCCGGGCTATTTTTCTGTTTTTGCAGTTCGGCTGAGGCCGGGTTTGAACCCACCACCTTTGGTATATGGGCCGGCGCCCTACTCAATGAACCATAGGTGCCGCCCCAGCTCCTGGAGTTTAATTCCTGAGCTCCTGGCACTTCTCTCCTGCTTTAAAGCTACACAGAAAAACATCTTCAAGTACCTCTGTGTCTCTATCTTCATATCACCTTCTCTGAGTCTAATGCCACTGCTGGACTCTTATAAGGATTCTTGTAATTACACCAGGCCCACATGGATAATCCAGGATAATCTTTTCATATCAAAATTCTTTTTTTTTAAATGTATGTATTTTATTATTCTTCATTACATTATTCCCCACCCCCATCCCCCAGTGGTAAGACAGAATTTATTTACAGAAAAGAATACAGAAAACACTAAAGCTCCTGGTAGAGGGAGAGAATTCAAGTGGGAAAAGAGAAGTTCTCTCCGTTTCTCTCCCAGTCTTTCCCCGTCTCCTCCTTCAGGACTTTAGTCTCAGGGTATATATATGTGTATGAGTTCCTTGGCCAGGAAACCATTCCGGCAGGGGCAAGGTGAATGAATGTATCAATGAATGGATACAGTCCATTCATGGAATTGAGGCCTAGGAAATTCACAAGAAATTGACCTAGGCATAGGAAATTGGGCTTCCACATTTAGTCCTAAGTGTGAAGTGAAGGAGACACCAAGGCACAGGTGTCTCCTCAGCAGTTGTCCAGTCTTCCTTTCTTTTTAATGTGATTTTTATTAAATCATAACTGTATGGGGTACAATATAATTATTTGGTGCACAATGTGGAATGCTTAAATCAAACTAATTAATATAACCACCACCTCAGTTACTTATTTTTATGGTACTACATTTACAATAGATTCTTAGTTGTTTTGAAATGTACCCTTGCATTGTGCACCTTAGATAAGATCCCACCAAATACCCTCCCTCCACTTACCCTCCTCTCCCCCCTTTATTTCTGGACTATCTTTGTATTTTATCATTTGTATGAATGTGTTAGTGTTTATAATTTGGTTTCATAATAGTATTGAGTACATTGGATACTTTTTATTCCATTCTTGAGATAATTTACCAAAAATAATATGGTCCAGCTCCATCCAGGTAAACATAGAAGATATAAAGTATCCCTTTTATGGCTGCATAGTATTCCATGGTATACTACATGTGGTCTGCCACAGTTTGTTCATGGATTGATGGGCATTTAGGCTGCTTCCATGACTTGACTATTCTGAATTGGGCTGCAATAAACATTCTGATGCAAATGTCTTTGTTGTAAAATGGTTTTTGTTCATCTGGTTAGATACCTAGTAAAGGAATTGCAGGATAAAATGGTAGGTCAGCTTTTGACATAGTATCTTCGCTAAGGTTAATCATACTAGCTTTTCACTTAAAGTGAGCTACATATGACTCTTCCTTTTAGTTTAATGTTGAGAGGACATTGTAGGGTTATTCATTAGACTACTTACACTATTGTTATGTCTCAAGGTACAGGGAAATCTGAGAGTGAGAGAGAGACAGAGGTAGACAGAGAGGGAGAAGAGGAATAGATGATTGGTGGGGCAATTAGAACATACACAACATTTAAAGTCTCCATTTTTTTTTTTTTTTTGCACTTTTTGGCCAGGGCTGGGTTTGAACCCACCACCTCTGGCATTTGGGGACGTCACCCTACTCCTTTGAGCCACAGGTACCGCCCTGAACATACACAACATTTAACAATTAAGTTTGCCATCTTATACAGGCATGGTTTATGGCCCAAAACAATTAAAAATAGTAACAACAAAAATTACTGATCACAGATACATATATATCTGTATAGAGAGAGAGAGATAGATATATCAATGATACATATCTCAATAGATAGATATTATTATTGCTATATATATATGTATATAATGAAACATTTGCAAAAAAATATTGTGAGAATTACCAATATTTGGCCCCGAGACAGAAAGTGAACACCTGCTGTTGGGAAAAAGGCACAGGGAGAACTTCTTGATCCAGGGCTCCCACATACCTTCAACTTGTAAAAAATGCAATATCTGCAGCGCATAATAAGGTGTACTTATTTACATAATAAAATGGGGTGTACTTTTATTCTTGTTAAGAATTAGAAGGCATAAAGCCTCTCTTTTCATTATGAAGTTGCTTAAGGAGAGAGAGAGTCAGGGAAAGGTCATATAAAAGAAAGATAGAGGCTTGAGGCCTGTAGCTCAGTGGTTAGGGAACCAGCCATATACACTGGGAGCTGGCAGGTTCAAACTCAGCCTGGGCCTGCTAAAACAACAATGAACAACTGCAACAACAACAAAAAAAACAGCTGGTCATTGTGGCAGATGCCTGTAGTCCCAGCTACTTGGGAAGCTCAGGCAAGAGAATCTCTTAAACCCAAGAGTTAGAGCTTCCTGTGGGCTGTGATGCCACGCACTCTACCAAGGGCAACATAGTGAAACTCAGTCTCCGAAAAAAAAAAAAGTAAGAAAGAAAAGAAAGATAAAAGACTAGTAAGTGGATAACTATGGCAGAGATTTTCAAAGTCTCGATAAGAATAAAGGGTACCCCTTCAGTTTGAGGAAGTTTAGATAGGGAATAGTAGAGCTCCAGGCATATAGCATGTGCAGATTGCACTTAAGGTCAGAACATTGACCAATTATAGAGAGTTAGTGTAACAATTCTACAGTTACTTAATAAGTAAGGGTGTATACTAATGTCCTGCTCTATGCTGGGTGTAAGACTCTACATAAAGGTTATAAAATTCCCACTATCAGTAAATGACAATTTTAATAGCAATTACCATATGCAGAAATGTTGGTTAAATCAAGCAGAAAAACCACCAAAAGTTTCAGTGAATTATAAGTGGCCAAAAACTAGGATATTTCACTTGGCTGCAAGTAGCTAAGACTTTCACTAGCAATTTACAGAGAAAAGATAATACGCAAAGTTCAAGAGAGCAATATCCATAATTTGCAGTTGATGATGAGTATCTATAAAATTATCCCCATGTTAATTATTTAGGAAACTATTCCTTCTCCATAGTGAGAGTTCCAGACATTTTACATAAATTTTTTTATTATAAGTTAGTCACTAGTTAAAGATTGTCTCTCTAGTATTCTTATATTAGATAGCTATCTGAACGAGTTTACCCCAACTGATTCATTCAGGAAATATGTTGGTACTCTCATCTTGATCACCTTCAGAGACAGTGAAATATCTAGAATCATGGATTTCAGAACCATTCAAAACCTGCTCCGCAGCGTACAAGTTGGATAATTTGGGCAAGTTAATTAGCCTCTCTATTCTTGAGTTTCCTCTCAGTAAAATGAGGAAAACAAACAAACAAAAAAAGTCACACTTCATAGAGTTTTTAGGAGCATTGAGTGAGTGATGGCATCTTAGGACAGTGCTCGACACATCGCTAATATACAAAAACTATTAATGATTACTGTTTTTGTTTGTTTGTTTATTTGTTTACTGTAGAATACACTTTTAGAAAGATATACCAATAAGATACAGCTCTTCTAGGACACAGGAAACTCTGCTGACCTTTAGAAACACATTACCACCACTGGGAAATGAGCTTTTCACTTTTTAGTGAGTCTTACAGAACCAAAGCAGATGCATGTGAGGTATATGTAAAAAGTTCACTAATTTGTAACTTGAAAAAGAAATACCTTTCAATTCTTTCAAATGAGTGTCCCATTTTGAACTAAACATTTGAGACATTAGTTTGAATTCAGTACCCAAAGTTAGAAGTAATGGCAATATAATACCTGACTTTCTGGTAAACCTCCACTGAGATTGCATTTCAGGTTGACCAGGAATAATGCAGCTCACATTTCACCCGTCTACACCTGGGCACAGAGGAGGGATCCCAGCTGGGTTCCTCGGCACTCTCAATGACTCAGACAACCTCAGATAAAACTTAAAGATTTTGTTCAACTAACTCACTTTAAAACTAAAACTAAACAAACAAACAAACAAAAAAACAAAAAAACACATAGATAGGAAAGAAATTATAATGGCTGACGAAAGTCATCCAATGGGTTAAAGCAGAAATAAGGTAGGAAGGA
This sequence comes from Arctocebus calabarensis, assembly GCA_963573935.1. NCBI lineage: Eukaryota > Metazoa > Chordata > Mammalia > Primates > Lorisidae > Arctocebus > Arctocebus calabarensis. The sequence goes on along the minus strand of CAUYON010111392.1, from coordinate 681 downwards.
AACCAAGGCAGACTACTCAGAGCCTCTGTTCATCACCCACACTGCCATCGCGTTGTTCTCGTCTATTGGTCACATATCTTTGCTATTAAAACTAATTTATCAGCAAATGTTATGAACACATATTAATATTTAAAACTTTTATTGGTTTTTATTTGTCTAGCCACAAGAGTAAAGTTTTGATACAATGGCCATTCTGATTCAGATTAAGAATTTAATGTGTATTTTAGGTATGAACATATCCCTTCATTTTAATGACGTGAATTTTTATTAAACTCACATTGATTATTATCATTTAAAATATGATTCATTCAATCATCTGTTAAAAATAATAGATGTTTTCTTTCTAATGCAGTTAAATTAATACATAATTGCCAGAAGGAAGTCCCACTCACACTGAATTTAGGACTGTGCATTAATCTTAAATCTTAGTTTACTTAGCTTTATATATTGTATGGGACATGATCATTCGGCAAAATACAAACTAATTCTTCTTTTTTTTATTGTTGGAGATTCATTGAGGGTACAAGAAACCATGTTATATTGGTTGCATTTGTTGGGTAAAGTCCCTCTTACAATCGTGTTTTGCCCCCAAAAGGTGTGGCACACACCAAGACCCCAATACCCCACCCTCTCGCTCCTTCCCTCTCTCTGCTCTTCCTTTCCCCACCCCCACCGTGTGAA
>CAUYON010111391.1:0-40207 GCA_963573935.1 Arctocebus calabarensis | reverse complement strand
GCTTTCATATGAAGGCTAAAACCCAATTATAGCACAAGAATACAGGGAAAAGGGAAAGGGAGGGGAGGGGAGGGGGGAGGATGGGTGGAGGGAGGGCAATTGGTGGGATCACACCTACGATGCATCTTAGCAGGGTACTGGGGAAACTTATTAAATGTAGAGTATCAATGTCTTCATATAGTGATTAAGAAAATGTCATGAAGGCTATGTTTAACAGTACGACCAAAACATTTCAGATTGTATATGAAGTCAGCACATTGTGCCCCATGATTGCACCAATGTACACAATTATGATTTAATAAAATTATAAAAAAGGGGGCCAAACAATTTTAACTGCAATGTGTTAAATTGACAAATAAGTGATATTAATAAATGTCTTATTAACAAAATAGAAATCACTTCTGATTAGCATAAAAGTCAAGGCATTATGTTTAGCTTGTGTAAAAGAAGCAGACTGTAAGCCTCACTGCTGATTTGTGAATTCCAGAGACCAACTGGTAATTATTGGATTCACTGTGGTGAAGAATACGGAAGTGATAAATGGAGTCATTTCCATATGCTGAAGCTGGCGTAACTAAATATGTCACAGAGTTAGTAAAACACACCTAAAAGTATTCTAAGATGAGAGACAATCATAAGCTCTGATTGAAATGGCACTCAGAAACTACAGATTTTTCTTATGATTCCATCAGGGAAGAATTATCTGAAAAGATAACAATTGTACCTAACATTAACGATTAACATCAATGAACTCAATAGGCTAAAAAATGGATACATAGACTACAGCAGTTAACCATGTTTGGTTTAAATAAAGCACCCGTAGTTGCTGGGAAAATTACCCACTGTGTTTATGTTTCCATAGGGAAATACTTTCTGGGATTGGGGCAACCAAAGCATTTCAAAAACAATGGAAACAATAACCAAGCTGAAAATATTTTAGGAAGAATAAAGCCTTTCTGGACCATTATTATCTTAAGTTCTCAGTAAAATATCAGAGTGGATATTAAGAAAGTGTTATATACGCATTCGGAGAGCGTGAGAGTCTGCGTGATAAGCAGTGAGGGTCTGCACAGAACGCATCGTGCCGACATATTGAATTGCTGTCCTTTGATCAAATTACAAAGTGGATGAAGGGAGTTCAGCAGATGTAAAATATCTGGACTTTACAAAACCATTTGCTTTATGCCTTGTGAAAGCTTACTTAATATTTTAATTAAAATTAGCTTAACTATTTACACCAACACATAGCCTGAAATAAACTCATAAATTAAAAGAAAAGGGGGAGATATGCTTACGCAGCAAACTATACGCCCAGGAAGAGGGCAGTAAAAAGCTCCCAAGTGGAGGCTCAACACCTGTAGCTCAGTGGGTAGGGCGCCGGCCACATGCACCAGGGCTGGTGGGTTCGAACCTGGTCCAGGCCTGCTAAAAAACAATGACAACTGCAACAAAAAATAGCCGGGCGTTGTGGCAGGCGCCTGTAGTCTCAGCTACTTGGGAGGCTGAGGTGAGAGAATCTTTTAAGCTGAAGAGTTTAAGGTTGCTGTGAGCTGTGATGCTACAGCACTCTACTGAGGGTGACATAGTGAGACTCTGTCCTAGAAAAAAAAAAAAAAGCAGCTCGCGCAGGGAGCTTGGGAGGAACCATAGGTCTCTAAAGAGTATGCAAGCTATCAGAAGTGGAGCTAGGTGGAGAAGCATCACAGAGCAGAAGGGACTTCTCAAATATGGTAACTCAGTATTTAAGGGACATTGACAAAGTGGATATTTTTGCAATATAAGAGATGATGCAAATATTGTCTGTCTGTAGATGTGCCAGCAAGCGGCTTACTCATCTGCCACCACCTGACTGTTTTGTTCTAGAAATCCTTGAGTTTTCAAAAGTTGTGTTAGAACAAATGTGCCCACGATAACAAAAGGACCTTAGGTCCTAATCAGTTTGGAAAAAAAAATTGCAAAAGTATAATTATATTTCCTGTAGACAATTTAATAAACATGGTCCCATCTTGGTTTTGGTCATTAAGAACGATCTTTGTTTTCTCATCACCATTAACCCTACCCGCAGCCTCCATACACTCTGATCAGCTTTATTATCTCTATTGCCATAAAGAAAGCAGCTGTTGTAACAAGTCACTTCAATTTTACTTCTTACTTGAATGCTTTGGCAATCAGACCTGATTCTGATATAACCAATAACCTCTGTTTTGGAAAGCATGTTTTGTGATATATCAATCACATCATATTCAATTTAGAATATGGGAATTCGCACTGTCAAATAGAAGCTACAGAGAGAAGTAAATTGATTAGCCACACACCTACAGTACATCTCATTCAGAGTAATTGGTTTTAATTTGCAGTAGCTGCCACTAGATGGTGACATCCTAGGGTGGTCTGCTCTGCTGGTATTTTGATAAATTCCACAACTTCCTACTCAGAACCCTAACTTTCTCTGGAGCGGTTGCAAAGCTCTCAGGGCACCCCGGTAGGAAGACCCATTGACCTTATCAGGGCAGAAAGATGCATTTTCCCTCTACTCTCCTGACTGTAAAATTCCATCCCACCCAAATATGCGTATAAAAGCTGTGCCTTCTAAACTGGCACAGCTTATAAACCAGAAAATATGGTAGTGAATTAAACAGACATGCAGTCTTTTCCTTGCAGTAGCTTGAAATTCTTTTTAAGGAAGACATACTGTTACTATGAATCATGATTCTGTTTTCCATCACTCTATAGAAATATAATTGAAAAATAACACTCCACGGTTATTTTAGGACCAGGAATTAATACAAACTCTGAAAAGGAAGTAACATACATGATACTGTCACTTTGGGAATTTTTGACACTTATTGAACCCCAGAACTATGTTACTCCCATAGAATTAATTTACATAGCAGGCAAAAATTTAGCTGATTAAGAGTTTTAGTTGTCTTTTGAGAAAAAAAATTAATAGTACATAAAAGTATACGTCTACTTGACAACCCAAGATTAACATGAAAATTAAAAATATCAACACCAAACAACAAAAACAAAACATGTCAATTTTCCCGAGTCATTGAGATAAAGACATGGACACAGGCTACCAGGCTTTCATAGGTTCTAGCACTTATGTTCTTTCTCCCCCTTTCAAATTGCATGGTACCCAGTCAAGCTCCAAGGTTGTAAAATACCTTATGTCGTCTTTACAAAAGGTACTTACTTGGCCATGGAAACCCCCACCCCCTCCTCCTTTACAGAACATGAAGTTGAATGAGATTTCTGTTGTCCAACATTTTAAGAAACTCGATTCATTACGTTTCCAATCAGAGTGGAGGGTGACCCTTGAGGCGGTTTCTGCCTCAGCAGCTTTCAGGTCATCAAACCAGACAGGTGGTTTTGTTAGAGCCCAGACAACCCAGAACACAGACTCTCTAGGGAAACCAACTTATTGTGGTTTGTATAGGCGGTTACTTCTGAAAGATACTGCAAATTTTCTTGGTCTTTGAGATCTTCGGGGCAGGATACGGGCCATGTCCTTGGTGAATAGACTACTTACAATTAAGGGGGCGAATTACATCTCACTTAGGAAACACAGCTCCTGTTAAAGAGTTAAATGGTGAGTACCATTGAACGAGGCTATGATGGTAAGGGCTTATGGTTGTATAATCAGAAGTGGAGTAGAATTTTTATGCCGTAAGGACAACTTTTATTTCATGTAGGAAAGTTAATTAGTGTGTTTTGTGTCAAGGTAGAAACTATCCCATTCCTCTTTTAAGGAATAAAAAGAATTTGTGAGTTGTTCACTGGCTGCTGGGTAGGGATGTGTTTTAAAATGTATTCAGGGTTTAGGTTTTATCAGGTACGGTGAGGATGACAGATCAAGAGACAAAGCCACTGAAAAGATAATATGTTACTCACAGTTCCCAAGAGGCGTGGGCACACCTGGCCATGCAGGATCACAGCGGGGGGAGTCAGGGTTGGTCGGGAGACAGAGCAGCAAAGGGAAGCCTGGACAGGGGCTTCCTGGTGGTGCCAATGAGAGAGAGTGAGCAAGGCAGGGTACACGGCTGAGCAGGCTTCGGCTGGACGGAGGCCCCAGACAACACAGCAAATAGAAAATATAGTTAATAGAAGACTCTGGGATCCTGAGAAGGGTTTGGGTGGTGAACAATTTGAGAACTTGCCCTTCGTCTTCTCTTTGCCGTGATGCAAACATTCCTGAGACCATCTGACGTCAAAGCCTTTGCGTTTGCTATTCCTTCTACCTAAACCCTCTTTGCGAACATCTCCCCACCGCTTCCTCCCATCTGTCCTTCAGTCTTTTCTAAACAACACCTTTGCAGTAAATCTCCCCCTGCACTACCTGAAGTGGCACCTCTTGAACACTTTGCCGCCTTCCCTGGTTCTTTTTTCTTGAAAACAGCACTTTCTAACTTTCCTATTTCCCTCATTTATTTGTTTCTTACCTCTCTCCTACAGCAAGAGTGCAAGCCCCACATGTGGAGGAGCTCTTACCTGTCTCGTTGGCTGCCGCGCCAGGGTCTCGGCCACGGTCTGCGCAGGACCCCCACGGCAGGTGTGTAATAGGTATCTGTTGAAGGAATGAGTAAGTAACTGGGAAGTGATGTTCGACATTCACCTGAAAGCTATTTGCTATTTTCTATTTTCCTCAAGCCTCCAACAACACTCTGCTGAGCATACAACCTTTGCTTATGGCGTTTTAGACAATGACCCAGGTGTAGTGTCCAGTTTGGGATGAACAATGGTGCAGAGAGAAGCTGAGAGTTCCGGGAGGAGAAACCATTCCCAGGAATCAAGAATTAGGCAAGAACGAGAATTCAGCATAAAACCAAAGAGTGAGAAGCATCCAGAAGACTTGCAGGCCATTCTGCCCCAATTCTCCAGGTGGCAGAGAGGTGGTTGAATTTCCCCAAGCATGTGGCATTGGGAATCGAGTGATTTAACCAGAATATTCAAATAAGAAGTGACCGTAGAAGGCTGGGGCACACAGGGGATGCAGTGACATCACAAGATGTTCTTATGTAAAAGACAGAAGCATTTAAAGTAAAACAACATTTAATCGGAAGCAAATCTGGTTTTCTAAGGCAAGTGCAATCTATAGAAGGCAGGAGACTTGCCGGGTTTTGCTGAAGACCGAGGAGGCCATTCCTTAGCTCCCCACTTCTCTTGACGATGTTCTCTGTGCGTGGGGCTGATAAATAGGAAACACAAACCCTCAGCATAAATTTCACAGCTTGTGATTCTACAGTGCAAGAACAAGCCCAGCAACACAGCGACCGCTAGGCAAATAAAAGTCTGCTGTTGTCTCCAAGTGCCTGCAAAGTTCAGGCATTTTCAAGATTCCACTTTGGAGATATTTTTTTCCAGCCAGTGCGATATTTGCTTTGTTTTGTCACCTAATTTTTCAATCACCTGCTTCTAGCTGATAGTAAGTAAAATGAATAATATACCAGGTGTATGCTGAATTCTGGATGTATATTAGCAATGGTAGGAACTATTTGTTCATAATAATAGTAAACCATTTCTCTAAACTGAGGAAAATTTATTTTTATGTGTAGTCTACTGTATACCTGTGAAACACGAAAACAGCAAGTTTTATTGTAGAGTTGCTGATGAGATACCGTATGCCTCAAACGTATTTTAGAGTAAATGAATAAAAGAAATATTTTTTTTCTCTGACTGAAATGGAGAAAATATTTAAATGTTGAGTAAAGCCTTGTAATTTTTATGTTTGCAGCTTTGTCAAAAAGATGTTATCTTCCCAGCAGCGTCGTGTTATCAAAGACAAACCTTAAATCAACAGCTGTTACACCTCTAGCAAGTTATGAATTTTTCTTGATTTATAGCAATCATTCTTTCTATTTCTTCTCTCAGTCAAGCAGGGAAATTAAGGTTATTTTCATGTAAAAGATACCCACATTGTGGTTTCATATTTTACATAATCCATATCTCTTACCTTTTAAATTAAATTGCTATTGAAATGAATGTCATCTGAGGGTTCTTTTTGAATAATAACAAAAATATTGTTAGTAAATAGAAGGTAGAAACAGTATTATTTATGTAAGCATAAAAAGGTAACACAGACATAATAAGAATCATTTTTATGATTTGTATTATACGGAGATATTAGAACAAAATAAAAATAAAAGGTGAAGCGATTTGTGGTTGTAGAGGAGGGTACGGTGGCACTGTTATTCTGTTTGAGTGCTTCTTAAGAAAATCTCTCTGTCGTAAATAGATCAGAAAAGGTTATTTTCAGTAAAGTCAGGTAAATAATACTTTGAAGTCAAAAAAATCCAATTGTTTGCCTGACTTAAGGATAACTAACATTTAGTAAGTGTTTGCAATATATTATTTTACTGATGAGGAACTGAAACACAGTGTCTGAGACAGTGATACGAGGGTAAAACGGGATTTAAATACAGATCTTTCAACTCATCAAAGGGAGGCCTGCAACACACGGAACTCCTAACAGAATGCAACGGTGACTCCTGGTTATGGGGGCTCCGGAGAATCGTGCCCTCTGGCAGCAGTGACAGATAGAGAATTTGTCATGCTCTTGACAGGAATCTTTAGCTGACACATTTATGGGCTGATGAGGTTTATTTTCTTTATCCAGTAGACATGGTTACAGGGGCTACCATGCGCTAGACACTGTTGTAAGCATTTTTTAACATTAACTGCCTGAGACAGATACCATCATTGTCCCATTATACACGTGAGAAAACCGAGACATGGTTTAAACAACTTGCACAAAGGAACCCAGGCAATAAATAAATTGTAGAAATTTGACATAAAAGAATTTGGCCTTATAGTGTACGCTCTTAGCCATACTATGCCAAGGTCACCTGTCTGGGTCAGTCAGCTGTGGCTTTAACAAACCATTCCTGGAGATCAGTGCCTTGCAAGAAGCATTATCGTTTTCTTGCTCACAGGTGTTCAGGTTGACCAGGCTTTGGCTGATCTGTGAAGGGCTTTGCTTCCAGTGGTGGATCAGATGGCTCTCACTCTAGGCTAGAGGTTGGGGTTAGGTTATGTATGTGATTTTTGAGTGCCTTAAGCTGAAGGGGAGCAGCTACTGAGGGCACGTTTCTCAGACAGATCACCAGAGCGCCTTCACCAAGAGCAGACGGCACGAGTGTATTCAAGGTCTCTTCCCACAATACATTGGCCAACAAGCTTTTGGCCAAAGCAAGTCAGGCCACAGGGCACTAGGCAGTCTGTTCTTTGCACAGTGGGTGGGAGAGGGCAGTGAGTGTTTCCTGAACAATAACTCAAATTATCACTTTCTATACATGAGCACCACTTTAAATAAAACAAAAGGAAGACCAGGTTTGAGGAATTCCTTATGCAGAACAAAGCCCAGTTAGGCCACATAAGCAAAACTTTACCTTGCTTGATTTTTGAATATGTAGTATAAATGAAACTTAGTTTTATTTCTTATAAATACCTGTGATAAAATCATAACCAGTGAAATAATAAATAAACAAAACTTAAACTACTTTCCAAATATATTACAGGATGATCACTTTTAATCAATTCCCTGCCATTTGGAAACCTCCATTGCAATAGTTAATTGCTGTAAAAATGTAAAGATTAAAATTAAATTCCTCATTTTTGCCTTATAAACCATGCTGTGATGATGTGCCTCTGAGCGACTGCTGCTTCTTCTTTTTTTTTTTTCTTTTTTGTGACAGAGTCTCAAGCTTTGCCCTGCATAGGGTGCTGTGCCGTCACACCTCATAGAAACCTCCAACTCTTGGGCTTACGCGATTCTCTTGCCTCAGCCTCCCAAGTAGCTGAGACTGCAGGTGCCCGCTGCAACACCTGGCTATTTTTTGGTTGTGGTTGTTATTGTTTTTTGGCAGTCTAGAGCTGGATTTGAACCCACCAGCTCTGGTGTCTGTGGCTGCTGCCCTGGCTGCTGAGCTACAGGCGCTAAGCCGGCCTCTGAGCTTCTTACCAATGTTGGTTTGATCAAGATCTGTACTGCTTTGTACATGATAATAAATGTTTACTGGTTTTCTAACTTGATCTGATTTTATTTTTGGATACCAGTCAAGCAGATTTAGGCATGGGGGTGTGTATTAGTAAGGATACTCCAGCTGCTGAATTAGGTAGGCTTCTCAATCTCAACGGTTTAACATAATGTTTTATTTCATACACACACAGATGGGCAATGTTCCACATTCATGGCTTCAACTAGATCCTGCCTTTGCCTTCCCTAGATCATCAGAGACTATTCCATCCAGCCAGTAGGTACAGAGGAAGCATGGTGGATTGGACGTGGAAGCCTCTTCCGGACCATGTCTGGAAGGAGCATTTATTGCCTCTTCCTGTTCTATTGGCTAGAGTTCAACCATGTGGCCACTCCTAACTCCAAGCCAGGCTGGGAAATGAAATAGAGTCATGAACTAAGAAAGAAGGCTACGTGGATTTGGTGAGAGTATCTAGCCTGTGCTTGTCACGGCTGGCAAAGTACTTTGGAAAAAATAAAGGAGTTCAAGTGAGTTATAACAGTAATTGCAATATAGCCCAAAGTAGGAAGGTTTAGATAATTTTTGTGCACTTCTAAAATGAAGATAAAACCACATAAAATCATTGCTTCATGATAATGGAACCAGTAAGGTACCAGATTTGGGGGGAACTGCATGGATTAAGTGGGGGTGTGAGGCCCAGTCTACTGATTCTTCCTACATAGATATATGTATACCCTTCGGAGTGTGAAAGCCCAGAGTTTGCACCAAAATGATGCAGTCAGTATGTACAAATGGGAAGTTTTCAAATTCCAAAGTAGAGTACGTATCTTTTGAGAAAAATATTTTGTGATGTCTTGGTTTTTCCCAGAGCCATTTAGAACAGATATTGCTCTTTGGTTTCATAAGAGTGAACTGTCTTTCTTCAGCGTTTCAGAAAAGTCACATCTTCCAAGGTTAATGTTCACTGTTACTGTTGGATTTGACCAGTTCAAACTCTGCATTGTCACTCCTAACCTCATGGTTTTCTTTTGATATGTTTTTTAAAATATAAAATTACTCATGAAAGACAGATGGTAGATGAAAGATTAAATCTATTCTTCTATAGTGCCAAATCAAACCCAATTTTGAGGCAGAGTTACAGCCATACTATGAAAACAAGTATTCAATTAAAGATGTTATTCATGAGATGACTCACCGATTACTAATACAATTATAATGTTTGTTGCAATGAATAGAAATGCAATTACATTACAGCAAAATTACTACGAATTACAAAATTGATATTTCTTATCTTTTTATTTGTGGGAGTTTAAAGCATGTACATCACTTCTCGTAGCTGTCAGTTTTCCATCATTATTTATGTCAGATACATTATTGACTGATGAAAGTCACGTACTCTTTGCTCCTTTTAAAACACTTAGAATAGTTGCTCTTGTGTCATGCATTTCTTGACAAATACTTTTTGTGTCAGAAAGACGTACGTCATCGCATAAATCACTGCTTCAGGCCCTGCATACATAATTTTCTCAACTGAGATAAAGTCTATTAGGTTCCTTTAAGTGAAAAACCCATAAAACAAAATAAAACGTAAAAACCAGCTTACCACATACCATCTACAACATTTTAGTTCAATTTATAGCATTTTCTTTGCACAACTTATGGAGCAAACTTAATGGAGAATGTGAATGAGGTTTTTTTTTTTTTTTTGGTCAATAACATGAAAATAACAATGACAACTCTACTTATGAGAATTCATGCTTTAATTGGTTTGTCATTTTCATGGGAATTTCTGTATCTTGTACCTTAACAAGAAAAATCTTGCCATGTGGTCAAAATTTAAGTTGGTTGTGGGGACTGTTTGCTTATTTGGTTTAGATGGCCTGGTTTCTCTTTCTTTCTGTCTCTCTCCTCTTTTAAGTAAAATTGTTGCTTCTTGGGAAAGAGCTAGCCTTCTCTAGCGTTAAAGCAGCTGGGACATCAGTATCCATATTTTTAAGCTGAAATAGCATAGTGAGATCACTGTCGACAGAAAAGAAGGAAATAAATCAGCTTGTGAGATATTATCATTCACTTTACATCGTGAAAAACAAATACAGCTGTCATAGCCTAGCATTCTCCATAGATAAATTGAAAATGTATATTATTGTTTAACACAGCGAAAAAAGAGAGTGTTTCTGTGACTCAGGGATGTATAGTGTGTCCTATTAAAGCAAAGTGAATTGGCTACTGGATGGTAAAATTGCAAGAGCTTATCAAAGTGCTGAATCAGAGACTCCGTGGAAAGGAAAAAATCACACACGTTTAAAAGCAAACAACGTCTTGGGGTTTATTAATCTCTGGACTAGGTAATGGCATTGTACAGCATTTAAAAATATAAGAAGATATTAAAGTGAACTTCTATTTTTGCTTTCTCAGCACCTCTTTTGGGGAAAGGATTCAGTTTCTTTAGAGAGCATTTCTCCCTCTTCTCTCCCGTTCCCGAGGGAAGGGGGGTTCCATTTGGGACACAAACCTGCATTCCTGACCCTAGTGACTGCTCCAGGAACACTGAGGCAGTGCGAGTAATTTACTCTTCCTCCCACGGTGGATGGGATTCAAACTGGGGCCAAGAAGATGACTCAGGCTGCTGCTTCTTTTTTTTTTTTTTTTTTAAATTACAGCCAGGAACTGGGAGAAAAAGTCCTTCCACAGTAAATCTGCAATAAGAAAGAAAGAGGCCCAAGTACAGCAAGCGGCAGAGATGACAGAGAAAAGGGCTTTGTCTGTGCTTCGGTTCCTGTCTAGGCGCTGAAATCCTAGAAGCTGCTGTGCGCGGGGCAGTGGGTTGGTGTTCCCTTCACTCCACGGCCCTTCACGGCGCCTCCCAGTAAACGTTCCGCCCCTCCTTTCTCTGTTGTTGTTGCTCAGAAAGTTCAAGTTAAATTTCTATTCCTTTCAACCAAGGGGAATCCTGGCACATCTATATACTCAATAGAATTCTGTACCTTTATGAAAATGTTTATTTGAATCAGAAAACATTTACATTTAAATTCTAACATTTTTAAAGGCTGGGTTGATCAATTTTAATTCCATCATAAGGCCTTTTGGATGATGTGGCTTCCAGGAATGGATTATGGAATATTTATTTACCATCAAATCCCCCAAGGACAAATTTTTATTTTACTTCATTTTGATAACTTGTGAAACATCATATTTCTGGGCACCCTCCTGGGAGCTGCTGGTGCTAGGTACTGTTCTAGGCAATACAATACGGAAAATAAAATAGGCGCGTCTGCCTTACGTCATAGTAGCAGAAGACAAACAATGAAATAAAATAAAGAAGGAAGGAGTAGAGTGTATCAGGAGGTAAAAATAAAAAGAGCCATAAAGAAAACCATACAGAACAGAACTGTACTGTTCTGTCCTCCAAGGACAATGGAGGTACTGGGAGTGTGGGTTAACTTTCAAATTAGGTGAACAGCAGGTTCGCAATGAATGAGCCATGCGCTGGGTGACCACGTACTTTATCATCCAAATTGGGATACTTTAAAGGTCATGTTTTTTATGCTGGAATAGCCCACCAAAAGGATGGTCACCTTAGCTATGTGGGATCTGGAAGAGAGACTTCGAGGCAGAGGAAAGAGTTAGTGCAAAGGCCCTGAGGCCGGAGTGTGTCTGCCCGGCACAAGGTCCAACACGACCACTGCGGTTGGAGCCAGTGAGCAAAAGAGGGAGCGGGAGGCGGGTAAGAAGGCCAGGCATTTCAGTAGGGGCCACACGTCCATGGGAAGGACTTTAGCACTGACTCTGAATGAAATGGAGAGTCCTCTGAGGAGGTGCATGACTGAACTTGTGTTTCTAAAGGGCGGTCGAGCGCAGCTGGCTGAGAGAAGAAGTAGGGGTTTCCGTTAGAGGCCTCGGTAAGGAGTCAGATGAGAAAGACAGTGAGTGGTGTTGAATGTGAGCGGTAGCAGGTGCAGCGGGTAAGATCCCTGCTATATTTTAAAGATACGTAGTAAAACCCAGTGTATTTGCTGATGGATTTTAATGTAGGGAGTTAGAAAGAGAGAGAAGTTCAAGGATGACTCCAAGATGTTTGGTCTCAGTGGAAGGAGGCAGTTGCTATTTCTTGTGATTTAAAGATACAGATGGATCGGGCTTTTTAGGAGAAAAGGTGAATTAACTATCGATGCATTAAAACATGTTATAAGTGAAACATGTTTTTATTTTCTCTTTATAACAATATATTTTCTCCAATTTCAATATCAGGTGTATCCAGATCAAGTAGAATGATAGTGAAATATTTCTTCTTTTTTTATTGTTTATAAGATTTCTGTCTCGTAAAATCATTGTGGTCTATGAGTTTATGGTAGTTTGAACTTTGTTATTTCATTTAATTCATTGCTTAATTACTGTTTTCCCATAAATGATTATACTGTGGTTAATATGTTAGCATAGCAGTATTCCCAGATAGTTTTTTGTTAGTTGGGAGATTGGGCTTTGGGGGGGTCAGAAATATCTTATTTTATAACAGTGAAATATCTTATTTTTATAACAGTGAAATTGCTTTCTCTTTTGTCTTGTGATTCTTTTTGAAGTGAAATTTTTTTGTGTGAGTAGTACTATTATACCTGTCTTGAGTATCTTGCTTGTACTGTATCACATCATACCTTTGTTTAATTCTTAATAAACTGTTTACTTGTTTAAAAAAAAAGAATGTATGTTCACTTTATCATTTGGCAACTATTGTCAAATAATATTAATAGTAGTATGAATTTACATATAGTATGTAAAGTTGTTAACATCTGAAAGGTATAAGTGTAAAATTATTGGTACGTACCAAGAAATTTTACAAATGTAATTTACTCCTAGTGATCTATCTTAAATAACCACTAATTCAGATGCCTATGTCTAAAATGTTAATCTCAATACTTACTACATCAAAAATTTTGATCATAGCATACATATACCACAGTTTGTTACCCACTCAGGAACTGATGGATATTTAAATTGATTCTACATCTCTGTGATTGTAAATGTTTTCCACTAAACATTCAAGTGCAGATGTGTCTTTTGGATAAAATGACTCCTTTTCCTTTGTTGGATAAAATAGTAGGCCTACTTTTAGTTCTTTGAATGATCTCAATATTGTTTTCCATAGAGATTTTACTACTTTGCAGTCCCACCAATAGTGCATAAGAATTCTTTTCTTTCAGTATCCATGGCAACATCTATTGCTTTTTTAAAAAAAAATTTAATAATAGTTATTTTGACAGGGGTAACGTGGTATCTCATTGTGGTTTTAATTTGCACTTTCCTGATGATTAATGATGTTGAGTCTTTTTTTGTATGTTTATTGGCCATTTTTCTATCTTCTTTTGAAAAGCTTCTGTTCATATTTTTTGCCCACTTTTGAAAGGATTTTTTGTTTTTGCTGATTTATTTGAGTTCTTTGTAGAGTCTATAAATTAGCCCTTAATCAGATGCATAGTTTGCAAATAATTTCTCCCATTTTGTCCATTTGCTCTGTTGATTATTTCCTTAGGTGTACAGAGCTTCTTCTTCTTTTCTTTTATTTTTTTGCATTTTTTGGCCAGGGTCAGGTTTGAACCGGTCACCTCCAGTATATGGGGCCGGTACCCTACTCCTTTGAGCCACAGCTGCCGCCCATGTACAGAGCTTCTTAATTTTATCAAGTCTCACTTCTTTATTGTTGTTGATGCTGTAATTGTCTTTGTGGTCTTAATGTACTCAGCCATACAAATAAATGAATTAATGTCCTTTGCAGCAATTCGGGTGGAACTAGAGATAATTATCATCAGTGAAGTATCTGAAGAATGGAAAGGTAAACACTACATGTACTCTGTAATATGTTAGGACTCACCAATGGGCACACATAGGCACAGAGGAAGGTAAAATTCATTGAAAATTAAGGAGGTGGGAGGAAGAAGGAAGATAGAAGTGAAAAACCTTCCTAAGAGGTACAATGAAGGCAATTTTGGTAAAGGGCACTCTCATAGCCCTGACTCAAGCATTATAAAAGCTATCCAAGTAACAAAAAACTTTGTACACCCTTAATTTTGAAATAAAGAAAACTACTTACAGAACAGGATTATTACAATCATCGAGGTACAAAGGAAAAGAACAAATAAATTAAAATCATTTGAGATAAAATAAATGATTTAAAAATAAAATAGACACAAAGATTATGATACTATGGAAAGTATGATACTATGGAAACCCTCCTCAAATAAAAGAGAAAATTCAACCAAAAAAATTAGAAACAAATCAAATATCCTCAAACATAACATTTATTTAATATATCTTTAATATATACTTATATATGATTATGTTATAAAATGCAAGCATTAATAATAATGAAAAATTATAAGTGAAAAAATTGCAATACAAAATCTCTGAAAAGAAATGTCTGGCTAATGGGGGGGGGTTAACTTTCTTTTTTTCCTAGTTATGGAAAAATTTACCCATGCTTAACTTTCACTCAAATTCCTCTGCTCTGTATAGAAGTAGCTGATGAATCCAACAGTCCTGGGGAGAGTCACTTAGAGTATCTGCAGAATACCTGGAGTGTTGAATAAATGCCTGCAAGGGTCCAATCACCAACACCTCCTGTGCCAATCTCTGGCAGCTGTGCCTCCACAAACCGGTCACTGGTTCTGAGCAGCCTGGAATTAGTCCGTGTCTTCAGACTTAGTGGCCCATCTCTGCCTTCCCTGAGACCTAACTCTTGTTGCCTAAAATCAGCACTGGGCAACCTCTGAGTTGACTCTTGTCCACCACGTCTTTTATTACCAGTGAAAGTGGAAACACAGATGATGATTATTTTCTTACATCGTTTAAATCCATAGACGCTATTCTATCCAAGCTGGAGTATCACATGAATTCTATTAATATCCAAATTCTGATCGCTAAATGGATAAGCCTCTCCGGTCCTGGTGAAATGCACGATCAGAAAGGAACAGGACAGGCACAGGTAAGTACGTCCTCATTTGTCTCCAGTGGGAGCTGATTCATCTCCAGCTTGAACAAAGAGAGAACACTGATTTCCTTACAAAGGAGGAAATGAAAAAGAAATTTGACTGTTTTGTGTTTTGTTTCTATAAACCAACATAATAAATTATTTGATTCTAATATGCTGCATGGCAATTATACCCAGTGACAAATTGTTTCTTGAGACTGGTTCCAGGTGCTGCACCTGATGAATAATAGAGGCACTCAGAGAAAAATGAACAGTTTTCATTTTTCATAAGGGTTACGTGAACCAAATGATGAGAACATCTTAAATTCAATGCACTGTGCTCTCAGGCTTTCTTTTCCGTGTGTGCTTTCTCTCTCTCTCTCTCTCAGAGTAAAATTAAGGCAGTTTACTCATGACACACTTCCCTTTTTCCAAGAAGATACATGTATTTAATAAAAACAAAAGGAAACTATTTTAAAGATGTCGTTTTTTAAAAGGTGACAGTAAACGACACATTCTTTTTCAGCAAAGAAAACAATTGCATTAGTGAAAGAGAAATGGAGGACTGTAGAGGTTTATGGTCATTGAAAGCAAAAAAAGCCAAGCCATGATCTGAAGAACCTGCTATCTCAGCAACAGTAGGAAAAAACAAAAGACCTTTATGGAAAATGTGACAGCTAGATGATAGAGATTTATATATGCACATGCGAACACATAGGCTACACACACCTACATAGGATGTGTATGTATATATGTATATTTATTTGATATTACATATATACATAATGAAATATGTGTATGCATACAAGTATGTGTATGTATATAAATTTCATCATCAATGTTAATAAATGGTAACCAGTTAATAGCTCCTACATACTGGGAATTATTCTAGGCACTGTGGTACTTACATATTAAATAAAGTACCCAAAGTACCTATGCTTCTCCACTTTGCTTTCTTTGTATCAATGTTCAATACTGGTACAGAATTAACTCAGACATATTGCTGTGACATTTCATTGTTTTCTAAAATTCTATTTATTTATTTATTCTAAGACAGGCAACATTTTTCTAAATCTTTATACTACTCCTCTCACTGAGCCACTTAATATCAAAATACTAACTATGGATTATATCAAGCACAGTGAAAACTATTGTAGGGGAAGGAGAGAGATAGTGGAATTGTTTTAGCCATCAGCTGTCTAATTTGTTCTGAATATAAAAGTAAGATATTGAAGTTACAATCTTTTCCTTCATATTTTTTTTCTCTTCTTTTAAAATGAAAACTCTTAGTGAATGAAGGCACTAACAAGTGATTAAAGCACCACTACAACCTTAAAAGTCCTTAAAGAAAGGGCTCTGAAATATATATGCCTTAGACATTTTCCAAACTCTGTTCATTAAAAAATAATTGCTACTATTGAGAAAATTGTTGTTCTGTTGAAAGCCAACATTATTTTAATAAGTCATTTGAACTAGAGCTCAAGATAACCAAGCTTCCTTTATTTATTTTTACAAAATAGTCATCTGTAAACATTTTTTAGTTCTTATGTCCCCGTCAGTCCTCTAGGCACCTAGACTAGAGCAGCAAAAAAAAAGTGCCTGCCTTCCACTGAGGAAAGATAAGTCATAAACAGTATAACTCCAACAATAGTCAGTGGTATTGAATAGGCAGATGTCACGGTGTTGGGAATATTGGAGCAGACAGAGCAAGTTATGGGGCCATGCAAAGAAAAGGCCATCGCAGGAAGAGGAATAACAAATGAAAAGTAATTAGTGTGGAGAGTCCTTGATGTGTTTCACAAGCAGTGAGGTGGCCACTGCAGCTAAGCATAGGGCACAAGGGGGAAATTGTGGGAGATGAGGTCAAAGACATAGGTATTGAGATAGAGGTACAAATCGTGTATAGCTTTCGGTCATAGCAAGAACTTCATCTTTTACACGGGGTGAAATGGGGACTCATTGAAGTGTTTTAAACAGAGAAGGGACACGATCAGGATTTTTCAAAAGAATCATTTGCTTGCTGAAAATACACTGTGTCCGTGGGCAGTAGATATTAGCTTAAAAATTGCAGGCTTATAGATGGTATTTAAAGCTTAATCTTAATATTTTTGGTTATGATCTAGAAAATCTCAGTAACGATTTGTCCTAAGCTAAGAGAACAAAAACATACTGTTGTTGCATACTTAATCAAAGAACCGAGTAGCATACAAATCATAAAGTTTAATCAGAGTGCTAAAAAAGCATAGAAATCAAATTAACTAGATTTTAGAAAGGGACAAGCCTTTCTTAGGATAAAAGACACAGACTGGTTGCTTTCATCCATGCTGAAGAATTAGGAGGAAGGTAAGTTCAAAATCAAGGTGTAGTAGCTAAATATCAAACATTTTTCTCTAAAATTAAAACCCAGGCAAAGATGTTCACCCTCAACTAATGATTCTACATTATACCAAAATTTCCAAGTAGGACAATAAGACATGTAAAAGAAATACTATAAAGTAATACTGGAAAGAACAGGTAAAACTGTTTTTATTTTAAAATAACATAACTGGGGCTGTAGAAACTATCAAATATATATATATATAGAGAGAGAGAGAGAGAGATACAAACCAATAAGTGCATTGGTGAAGTTGCCAGCAAAAATGTCAGTGTAAATAACAATTGCATTTGATATACCTGGAACAAAAAATGGAAAATAAAACAAACAAACAATAAAAGGATACAATTTGTATTAATCTCTAAAAGCATAAAATACCTAGAAATAAATTTAAATAAATGTGTGCAAGACCACTGCAATGAATATTACAAAATAAATTCTGTTGAGAAAAATTTTGGACAACTTAAACAAATAGCAATATCATGTTCATGAAACAATCAACAAAGAGATTTGATGGAGATTTCACTGATCTCTAGAACCCTCTGGGTAGGTTGAACATTAAACAATGTGCTCTATTCAATTTTATTTACTAATAGTTTATAGTTTTCGTTACAGATACATTTTACTTCATTGGTTAAGTTTATTTCTGGGTATTTTATTTTACTTTTAGCTATTGTAAATGGGATTATTCTCTTGGTTTCTTTTTCAGTTGTTTGCTGTTAACATATAGAAATGCTGCTTTTGTAACATTTGTATGTTGATTTTATTTATAGAACTACCATATAAACCAGCAATCCCACTGCTGGGTATATATCTAAAGGAAGGGAAATCAGTATATTAAAAAGATTGCATTCCCATGTTTATTGCATCACTATTCACAATAGCCAAGATTTAGAACCATCTTAACTGCCCATCAATGAATAAATAGATAAAGAACTCAAATTAGACCTCCCATTAGATTCTGCAATCCCATTACTGGTCATCTACCCAGAAGATTAAAAAAAAAATCATTTTATCATGAGGACATTTAAATTAGACAGTTTATCACGCTCAATTTACAATCACCAAAATGTGAAATGACCTAAATGCCCACCAACCCAGGAATGCATTAACAAGCTGTGGTATTTGTATACCATGGAATACTACTCAGCCATTAAAAGAGATGGAGATTTTACATCTTTTGGGTTAACCTGGAGCACATTCTTTTTAGTAAAGCATCACAAGAATGGAGAAATAAAAATCCAATGTGCTCAATTCTAATATGAAGCCAGTAGATGACCTAACACATGGTGGGCAATAGGGGAAGAAGAGAATGGGGAGAGGGCAGGAGGGAGAAGGTGGGGGGTCACAATGTATGGCACACCTGTTGGTGGAAGGAAACAATTATAAGAGATACTTTCCCTAACAAATGCAATCTATGTAATCTAATTCTTTGTACCCGAAATGAATCCCAAAGAATAAAAAACAAGCAAACAGAATTGTGATACATAAAACAAATGGAAAATTATATAGCCTCAGAAAAGAATGAAATCCTGTAGTTGGACAATGTGAGGACACCTGGACAGGGGATGGTAAGTCAAACGAGCCACGCATAGAAAGGCATCTCACGTACTCTCACTCCTCTGTGGGAATATCCGAGATTCAATTAAAAACACTTGATGTCGTGAAAACAGAGAGTAGAATGATGGTTACCAGAGGCTTGAATTGCAGTTTGGGGAGAGAATAAAAGAGGGGGTATTAAGGGTTATAAAAGTATAGTTAGATAGTTAGATAGAATGAATAATACTTGATAATATCACAAAGTGACTATAATCAATAAGTTAGAGTATATCCTAAAGTAACTAAAAGAGTAGAATTTGAATAGTTCTATCGCAAGAAAATGATAAACATCTAAATTTTTGGGTACCCCAAGTATCCTGATTCTATTAATTCACATTGTATACCTGTATCAAAATATCACAAGTACCCTATAGGTACAACCCATAATAATTATTATGTACCCATGATAATTAAAAGCAAATAAATCCCCTCCCCCAACAAGGTATCTCTCTTTGAACAGATTTTGTACATTCCAGGATAGTAAAACCAGTATTTCCCTCATTATATTCCAGGATAATTAAAATAATTTCTTTCTTTGGGGGTAGGGGGAGGATGGGCAGATTTGCTAATAGCCTCCTACATGGAGATCAGTATTTCCTAATATCAGTGTTTTTCTCCTATATTAGTGTCTGTGCAGTCACGGTGTGTGTAGACAAAGGCCTGCTTTCATCACATTGCCCTGTGGAAATAGGGAGTGCAATAACTAAGACATCATTGTTACTCTGGCTGTTGCTACTACTCTGAGTAACAACCATCTTTTTTCTCTTACCCTGGATTCTCAGGTCTACTGACTCATATGAAATAATGCCAAGCTAACTTGTACTGCAAGCACTATAAAATCTCAAAGCCTTTGCATTTTTTTCTCAAAATGTAAAGCAAAATACACCTTAATATGGAACTGAAAGATACTTTTGGGTTTTTTTTAATTCATAAAAATGAAAAGAATTTGAAAAGAAGATTGAGAATCACCAATCAAGTAGGAGTTTCACCAAAAGATAGTGGTGTCTTACAAAATCAAATGAGTTTATCTTTGTAAAAGGTTATTGACAAACAAATAAAACATGTTTGGTTACCTGACCCTCAGACTTGGTATTATAGACATCATTAATTACTTTAACAAGAGATCTCATAATGGAATGAAAGCTTTATTCAGTGTGGGTTCAAGAGAGATAAGAAAAATGAGAAATGAGTAGGGAAGAGCTGAGATGACAAATACAGATATTCCACATTTAGATTTGGGAGAATGAGAGATCTGGAAATTTAAGAAAATTTACCCCTAAAACATGAGTTCAGTGATGCTGAGCTCATCTAGTCCTATTGATTCCCATTTCTTTTCCACTGTAACATGCAACTTACCACATAGGGTAGCTCTGTCAAGGCATTAATTTTCTTGACAGTCAAGAATTTAGAAGTCTTTTGTGAATTAAAAGCACTCTTCTGAATTATGATTGAGGTGGAATTTGCATTGGATTGTCTATCTATACTTTTATGTTAATGAAGATATATTAGATTTAAAATTGTGGTTAGATGATTTACATTTCCATTGACTCTGGGAATTTAGCATTTATTGGCTGGGGAAAACCTTAATTCTCACATATTATGATTGACTGCTCTTTTGTTATGGGGATATAATTTGATTTTAGCCAGGACTTAAAATGGACTTTAGCTTTTTATCCTTAATATTTATAAAATGTAAGGAATCATCTATTTTGGTCCTGGCATAAATTATGTGCTAGAATGGCCATCTCAAACCACACAGCTGCTCTCCAATTCCAGTGAATTTTGGTTAATGCAACATCTGTCTTGTCTGTCTCATGCTTGCCCATGTATTAATACTCAGCTTTATGCAGCTCTAAGAATCTCTCAAACATATAATAAGTAGGTTTCAATGGCTTGGAACTTTCTGCTCCAGCTGATATGAGCAGGTGGTTTTGTTGTTAGTTTGTTTTTCTCTTTTGGCCAGTTTAAAATTCATCCTGTTTTCTCAGAACAGCTTAAAGAATCAAGGATTAAAATATTTTCAAAAGTTTAATTTGTTTTCCCTTTAAGAAATTTCAAGGAAAAATAATTGGTTTGGATACAGTTTATATAGAGATACTATGCAGGGGGTCTTTTGTCAGCTCACTGAAATTAGGTTCCATTTCATAGCAAACTCAAAACACTGTATTGAAGCCATTCTAAAAATCAATTTTAAAATGTCTAAATTTTATTACATTATATTTTGTTAGGTATATATTTTTTGACTATACATGGTAAAATAATGAAAATTGAAAATATTTATAAAATATCATTTTGATTAATAAGATTTTCATCTAAAATGGCAGAAATGGTATAAAAATATAGTTAGAACAGAAATGAACAATACTTGCAAACATCACAACGTGATTATAATCAACAACAAGTTAGTATATATTTTAAAATAACTAAAGGAGTAGAATTGGAATATTCCTATCACAAAGAAATGATAAACTCCTAAAGTTTGGGGTATGGTTTTCATCATTTCTTTGTGATAGGAATCACATTGTATGCCTGTATCAAAAACTCACATGAACCCTATGTGTACAACTATTGGATATCCATAATTAAAAATAAATCCCTCAAAAGATATTTCTCTCTGAACATTCATTCTATATTTAATCTAAAATATAAATATATATTTTCTTACTACACACCGTAAAAATAATCAAAACTGAAAATATTTATAAAATATCATTTTGATTAATGAAATTCTCATCTAAAAGAAAGAAAGGATAAAGAACACTAACTTTAATCTTCTATAGAATAGATTCCATGAATGTTTTGAATCTATAAGAAAGATAAATAGCATATTACTGTGTCAGAATAATTCACAGATCTACTTATTTCTGCTTGGATTTTTTTTTTTAATTTTTACTCATATATCCTCTTTGCAATCTAAGAATTCAATCAAACACATGGAAATCCTCTGTAGTTCTTTACTGCAGGACGAAAGCTAAAGAAGTTGCCAATGGGCAGCATGTCAACCCCACTTTTCTCTTTCTATTTTTCTCTGTATCCTTGCACTAAAGATATCTGTATGTTGGACGAAAGAGATGAGTGGTTGAGGCATTCATCAAGAGAGGAAAACCCATTGCTGCTTTAGAGGTGTAATTCTGTAGGTTCAGTAGATGATAGAGGCTGAAGGGACATGTAGTTTTAGCTCTCCAGGTTGGTGGCTGGTCTTCCTGGTGGGGAAAAGTTGTCATTAAACACCTAGGGAGTAAAGACCCTAGGTATGGGGGGTCCTAAACTAACAAAGATAATGAAATATGAGGAAGTGTTAGAGCATCCAATTTCAAAAAATAAGGCTTAGACAATAAGTATATCAACATGAGAAATCTTCATTTAATCTTGGCGGCTCTTATGGAGTGGCAAGTAATGACAGATTGAATTTCACTGGCCAGGAAATGTAATGAGTCTGAGTCTAATATAATTCGATTTCAAGAAAATAAATACTGCAATATTTTCTGTATAAAGTGTCTATAACATGTTAAGCACAATTTTGACCCCGTTATTAAATTAAAAATTAAATGACACACAAAACATTTTGTGTAAAAATGATCAAATACCATAGAATCTCCATAGTTGACCACTTCCCCACATTGACCATCTTCTTAAATTGACCTAATTTACATGGACAGGACATGTACCACATACGTTGAACAGTTTATTACACAGTCCCTTGGGTGGTCAACTTACGGAGGATCTATTGTATTTCACTCTCACTTCACATAACACGTATAATAATTATGAGTGCAGATAATATTATTCTTAAACATTTATAAAATTATGCCCAGAAAGTTACATAGCTTATTTAAGATATAAAGGAATGAGATTCAAATTCTTTTAATACACACTATTACCCACTGGATGCTACAGTTTCAAGGATATACTTATAGTGTCCCAAAGGTCACTATAATAAGAAAAATTAACAAACTCATAGTGTATATTATATCCAATATATTTTACATATTGATATTTATATATCAACACATAAGAAGTATTTTATAACATTTTCTAATGAATATTTGTAAATAAAGGTATATTTAAACTGTATTTAACTACAATTTCCTATTTTCCTTATAAATTTATGTATGATCACATTTCGGACACCCTGTATATGTCATGTTCTCATGTGGGAATTCAAATAACAAGTATATTTTCTTTTTTTTTTTTTTCTGAGACAGAGCCTCAAGCTGTCACTTTGAGTAGAGTGCTATGGCATCACAGCTCACAGCAATCTCCAGCTCCTGGGCTTAAGTGAGTCTGTTGCCTCAGCCTCCCAAGTAGTTGGGACTACAGGCGCCCACCACAATGCCCAGCTATTTTTTGGTCGCAGCCGTCATTGTTGTTTGACGACCCGGCTAGATTTGAACCCGCCAACTCAGGTATATGTGGCTGGAGCCTTAGCCGCTTTAGCCACAGGCACCCAGCCAAGTATATTTTCTTGAATATTTCATTCTGTTACCCCTAGGGGGCAGCAGTGTCTTTCTTGTGCGTTGGGTTTCTGACCAAGCCAGCCTGTTTATAGAACACACTTTTTGCTGCTCCATACAGCAAGCTAAGGGAGTAAGCTATTTGGAGACCTTGTGATTTCCCAGCTCTGCCTTTGACCAAATGGGAAATTTAATTATTCAGTCCAGAATTAAAAAAAAATCCATGCATATCCCATCAAGGTTTTTTCTTTGTTTGTTTGTTTTTGCAGTTTTTGGCCAGGGGCCGGGTCTGAACTCACCATCTCCGGTATATGGGGCTGGCGTCCTATTCCTTTGAGCCACAAGCACTGTCCTAAGGTTGTTTTTTTTAATAACATACATAGTTTTCTTATTTCTTTCTTTTGAAAACATGTACTCATATCTCCATTTCTGGTCTCTGTCAAACTCTACAAACTGTGCCTTAATAGCAACTTTTAAATGTCCATAGTTCAACTCATTCAGTGGTTTTTCCTGTGAACTCATTTGGCTGTACATAATAGAAATCTAAACCAATGTAAATGTGGTTACAATAAAAAAAAAAGCTTATAAATCAAATTGTAAGATAGTTTGGGTGTAAGCAGGTATCAGGAACACTGAAACATGGACGTGAATCTTCTGGTCTTTTATTTGGGTATATTTTTATGTTTCCTTGCTTACTTTCACTGTATGCTGACTGTCTCCCTGTGGTAGGTAACATGGCCCTGATACTGTAGATGCTTAATTCTGTCTTCCTCTCTTACAGGTCCCATAACTGCAGAGTTGCTATTCTTTTTTAGTTAGATGTTTTAAAAAATCACAGAGAAGAATTCTGACTATTCCGATTTTAGTCAGATACTACCATGGATCAATTAATTGTGATTAAAGCAGTAAATTTTTGTAAGAATATAATGATGCCAGTGGTGGCAACCATATATAAATCCAGGAAAAAGCAGACATTGCAAGGATAAGTTATACTATATCTCTCTGTGTCCTCAGACATATGCACATTTCTCCTCTCTCGCTCTCTGTCTCATACTTCCTTCTCTTTTATTTAATTCAGGTTTTTTCTCTGCAAAAATGTCACATCAGACAACTGATGACTAACTTCCGAGATAGTTCCTTAGCTATTGTTTAAACTGAAGTAACACTTCCTACTTCTTACCCTCTGTGTATCTACCCTGTCCTGCATTCTATCTCTCAAAGACAATATGACCAGCATATAATAATTGCTCAATAAATATTTCAGAGTCCCTCAAAGCTGAAGCAACGTGGCCAAATAGAAGACTCCAGTGATAATTCCCATGCAGGGAAATGAAATTAAACGATTATTCAAACAAGAAATCACCTTCATAAGAACCAAAAATCAGCCCACCATGGCAGTGCCACCATGCATCTCTCACAGAGTTTTGTGGAATGCCCTAGTGTTGCTGTGGCTACAGTAACCAAAGACTTAGATCACAATCCTATTTTCTTTGAATACAATCCAATTTTCTTTGAAGCCTTCTCAGGAGGGATGTTTATAAACTAATCAAACTATAATGCCTGGAATATATACGCAACTCTTCAATGCTCACACATCAAAATATATACACAAGCAACAGGAAAATCCAGGAAGACATGACCTCACCAAACAAACTAAAATTCCAGTGCCCAATCCCAGAGTGATAGGTCGTGTGACCTTTCAAATAAGGAATTTCAAATTGCCACCGTTTAAAATAAATTTCAGGATATTATGGGATGCAAATGTTTTGGTAATGTGAATTGCTTTTGTATGGTTTGGGGCAAAATTACAAGGTGTGTCCATTACCCAGGTAGGTGTATTGTACCTCTCTCCTTATGCCCCTCCAATCTGCTTGATTTCCATTGAATTTTAGTATCAAACGTTCACATGGATGTTGATTAATTAGTTCCAATTTAATAGTAAGGACGTGGTAGTTCTTTTTCCCTTCTTGTGATATTTTGCTTGGAAAAATGGTCTCCAGTCCCATTCAAATTATTACAAAAGGTTATTAGTTCACTACTTTTATGACTAAGTAGTACTCCATGGTATACACGTATGACATTATATTAATCCACTCATGCATTGATGGGAATCCACTTGGATGGATTCCACATCTTTTTTATTGTGAATTGTACTGCAATGAACATTCCAGTGTGATTGTCTTTTTGATGAAATGAATTTTTTCTCTTTTGGGTAAATACCCCATAGTAGAATTGCTAGATCAAATGGTAGATCTACTTTTAGTCCTTGGGAATTTCCATAGCGGTTGTAACAGTTTGCAGTTCCATCAATAGTATATAAGTGTTCATTTCTTTCTGTGTCCACATAGACTCAATACTTTTCACAATAGCATAAAAGAAAATAAAATGCCTAGGAAAATATTTAACCCAGAAGATAAAAAGTGTCTCCAGGGAGAAGTACAAGTTACTGAGGAAGAAAATTGAAGAAGATGTAAACAATTGGAAAAATGTACCGCACTCATAGTTTGGCAGAATCAACATTGTTAAAATGCTTATACTACCCAAGATGATCTATAAATTCAATTCAATCCCCATTAAAATACCAAGGTCATTTTTCACAAATCTAGAACAAATAATTCTATGCCTCAGGTAGAACCAGAAAAGATTTGAAATAACCACAGCAACCTTAAGCAAAAAGAGCAAATCTGGAGACATCACATCACATCATTAGACTGTGTGTTTTACTAAGGGTTATAGTAACAAAAACAGCATGGCACTGGCACAAACAGGGGCATACACCGATGCATCGGAACAGAAAACCATCATCATATTACCATCTTTAACAAAGCGGGAACAATAACATAACTTGCAGGAATAATCCTTGTTTAATAAATGGTGCTATTAAAAATTGGATAACTACATGTAGAAATCTGACACAAGAGCCACACCTCTCACCACTCACTAAAATTAACTCACAATGAATAAAAGACTTAAACCTAAAACATGAAACTATAAAACTTCTAGAAGAAAACTTTTATAAACATCTGCTTAGGTAAAGATTTGGTGACGAAGGCCCCAAAGGCAATCACAGCAAAAACAAAATTAGCAAATAGGGCCAGATTAAATTAAATAGCTTCCGCCTGGCCGAGGAAACAATCAATATAGTGGATAGACAATCTACAAAATGGGAGAAAATATATGTTTATTATACATTCCACAAAGGGCTGATAACCAGAATTTATAAAGAACTCAAGCAAATCAGCAAGAAAAAAAATCAAACAGTCCCATAAAAAGGTGGACAAATGACATGAACAGAAGCTTTTCAAAAGAAGACAAACTTCACCAGACATATAAAAAAATGCTCAACGTGTCTAATCATCAGGGGACTGCAAACAAGACCACAATGAGATACCACTGAATTCCAGTGAGAATAGCTTTTACCAAAAAGTCAGGAAATAAGTCAATTATCAGAGTGAAAGAGAGAGATTGCTGCCAAAACAATAATAGCGAGAGACCTCAACATCCACTTTCAGGGTTGGACAGATCATACAGACTGAAGATCCACAACTTTTTGACTTCTCTGGGCCACGTTGGAAGTAAATGAATTGTCTTGGGCCACATATGAAATACACAAATACTAAAAAAAGGTGATGAGCAAAAAAAAAAAAAAAAAAGTACATGCATAATTTTGATGATATGCTCCACCATAAATAAGCAAGAAAAGTCCTCATGTAATAATCCTAATTACACAATGGGCCATTCAGTCTTTTGAAATGATCAATCATGTCCAAAGTTTGTGATTATTAGTATAGAAAAATGTACATATCTATGTAATAAAATATCTTCAGGTTTTAAAAGTTTTTGTTATAAAAGTAAAAGAAAAGTGGAAAACACAAATCTAAGGGATATTTGACATCGTATTTGAGAAAATAATGCATGATTATCTACTTTGGTGCAAGTAGTTGCAATTCTCAGTGAGTTATCAAGGTGTTTATCAGATATTTTGGTTTTAATTTTATTCTTAATGTGTTTTGTTCCTGAAGATATTTGGTCACAAATGTAAGTGCTGCCCAAAAGCAATGGAATAAATATAGAATGATTGTGAAGTGAGAGATATTTGTCTCTAAGAATATAGGGTCTATAAAATTCTAGTAAAGACACGTGATCAAATTTTTCTTCCAGTTGAATGTCAGGTTGCAGCTATGTGCATTCCGGGGGAAATTGGCAGGTAACATAATTATGTCAAAAATGGAGTCATAAATGCACCAAAATATTGATTATTTTCCTAGAAATTTCAAAATGTATTTTCAAGTTCTTGTATCAAATCAAAAAGCAAGACTATGTATTTTTCACTATTCATGGGGCTGTGTTTAGTCAATATGTCAAAAAGCATATAATTACTTACCTTATTGGAGCTTGCCATAATTTCATTTTCATTTGGAACACTTTCGTAGTTGGAAACATTGCTTTGATGAGGTGGTTTTCACCTTGCAGACATTCGTTTAACTCCTTTAAATGAGGGTTAAATTCACTAAATATGTTAAATCTGTAAATCAGTTTTTATCATCAAGTTTTGACACAAACTTTGTTTTTGATACCATAAACCACTTGATATTGTCACGAATCATAAAATCTTTTTAGCCTGATGGTGGCTCACGCCTATAATTCTAGCATTGTGGGAGGCTGAGGAGGGAGAATTGCTTGAGCTCAGGAGTTCCAGACTTGCCAGAGAGAGAGTGAGACCCTGACTCCTAAAACAATGGAAAACCCAGCCAGGCACCATGGCAATTGCCTGTAATCCCAGCAGCTTCAGGAGGCTGAGGCAGCGGGATGCCCACAGCCCAAGTCTGAGATTGTAGTGAGCTATTGCACTCTGCTCAGGGCACAGGGTGGGACTCTGTCTCAACGAAAAATAAATAATTAAATAAATAAATAAATAAAATCTTTTTAACATTGGGCCTCATCTTAGCCATCTTCCTTCCAAACCGTAAATAATGTCACCATGGTCATCATCCTACTTTCAAGGAATTCTTGAAAATGGCAATGATTCAATCCCTTGACCCTTATGAAATTTACAGTTTTGATGACAACTTGCAAGATGTTGTCTGTTTTTAAAACTTCTTTGCATAAATTTTCTTGATATACTATGCAATGATACTTCATCAAATGTGAGTTTGGGGTAGCAGTGGCATTATTTCCTATCAATGTTTCAAGTCCCTCTTTTTCCTACCATCACTGGGGAGCCATTCAGTAACTATACCAGACATGTTGATGATAGACAAAGAAAATTGCTTTGTTTCTATTGCTTCGTATAAATCCTTAAAGTTAGTTGTGTCTTTTAATGTCATTAAAAAAGCAATTTCTTGGGAGGCGCCTGTGGCTCAGCGAGTAGGGCGCCGACCCATACACTGAGGGCTGCAAGTTCAAGCCCGGCCCCGGCTGAACTGCATCAAAAATTAGCCAGGCGCTGTGGTGGGCGCCTGTAGTCCCAGCTACTTGGGAGGCTGAGGCAAGAGAATTCCTTGAGCCCAAGAGCTGGAGGTTGCTGTGAGCTGTGACTCCACAGCACTCCACCAATTGCGATAGAGTGAGACTCTGTCTCCACAAAAAAAAAAAAAAAACCAAATTAAAAAAAAAAGCAATTTCTTTAGTGACATAATATTTGCCATCAATATCTCTAATAAAAATGGCAAGTTGAGCTGTATTTGTAGAATGAGTGCTGTCATCTTTCACCAAAGGATAAAATTTAAAAATTTCAACCTTACTTTCCACACTGTTGTTAATAGATTTTCCTGTTTCTCCAATTTGCCTACTTATGGTCAGATGAGACAAACTGATTTTAGAACCATCCCCTTTTTTTCAGGGCACATTACATCTTCCATGTTTTCTGTACATTGTGTACTAAACTCACCATCACTAAATGGTTTTGATTTTTTGCTATTAAATATGTTACCACATAACTAGCTTTTGCTTTGGAATTCATCTGACTTAATAACTTTTTTAAAAATATCCTCTTGAGAGGATAGAGGTTTTTTTTTCACTTCTGCTACTTTGTCTTTATGACATAATCCTTCATACACATCAAATTTGGCAGAATTTTGTTACATATGGCACCTTTTCAAATTATAGTCTTTGAAAACTTGTGCAAATTCTCTAGAAATTAAGCAGAATGCCCTCCTTTTTGCCTCAACAATAAAGTAGTCATCTATCCACTTTTATAGAACATCTTCCTTCATCCATTGTTTTTCTTTTTTAGGAGGTTCTGTTTTCTTTTGAGACATTGTAAAAGTCATGCTAGGATTAAAACAAAATAATACATAAGGGACTATATTTTTGTTAGGAAAATAGAAAGCAAGGTTTGGGCCCTTTCACATCTCAGCTTCTAATGTAGGGCAAAGCAGAGGGCCGATTTTAAAGTGCAGCAGGTGATATGTGAGGTGCCACCAAGGCTGTGAATATATCCTTAATAATCAAGTAAGGATGCTTACCTGACTTCTATGTAATGTGAAATGCCTAACATTGCAAGATAGGTTGATATTCACTGCCTGGTCAAGTCACCATAAAAACATGTAACATCTGATGGTGTCAATTACACTGCACTTGGAAAATAACACACTGGCAGTCATATACCTCCATGAAACTGAAGCCACACATGCATACAAATAGCAAGAGCTTATGTATATTTATTTTCTGTGACATTGAGACATGACACTATCATCTCCAAGTTCACACTTGAGAACTGCACAATCTAGCTCCAACAAAACAATCACAAAAAAATCTTTTAATGTTTGAAGTAGGTTTATGATTTTGTGTAGAGCCATATCCATTGCCC
Organism: Arctocebus calabarensis; assembly: GCA_963573935.1. Classification (NCBI taxonomy): domain Eukaryota; kingdom Metazoa; phylum Chordata; class Mammalia; order Primates; family Lorisidae; genus Arctocebus; species Arctocebus calabarensis. The sequence goes on along the minus strand of CAUYON010111391.1, from coordinate 10,035 downwards.
TTCTAGGCCACATGTGGCCTGCAGACTGGGTGTTAGACACTGCTGATACAGACCAAAAATCAATTAGGAACATCAAATTTACTGCCTACTTACGGACCAAATGGATCTTACAGATATTTACAGAACATTTCATCCAACAGCTGCAAAATACATGTTCTTGGATATGGATCATTCTTAAAGATAGACCAAATGTTAAACCACTAAACAGATCTTCAAAAATTCAAAAAATTGAAATCATTTTAAGTATTTTCTCTAACCACAATGGAATAAAACTAGATCTCAATTAGAAGAACATTAGAAGCTATACAAATACATAGAAATTAAATAGTATGTCCCTGAGTGGCCAGTGGACCAATGAACAGAATAAGAAGAAAATTTAAAAATTTCTTGAAAAAAAAAATGGAAATACAATGTACCAAACCTTTGAGACATGGAAAAAGATAAAGAAGAAAGTTTATAGCCAATAAGGGCCAACGTGTAAAAATAAAAAAAATTCCAATCACTTAATAAACTTTCTTTAAAAACTAGAAAAGCAAGAACAACCAACCCAAAATCAGTAGCAGAAAAGAAGTTCACAGCAGAAATAAATTAAATTAAAACAAAAAATTTTGAAAAGATCAACCAAAGGAAAAGTTAATGTTTTGAAAGGATAAAATAGAAAAACCTTTAGGCATACTGAGAATAACTACAGACAATAACAGATTCTGAAGAGAATATGGGGAAAGAGGAACTCTCACAGATACTCCTGATAGGAATGTAAATTAGTACAATGGCTATGGCGAATAGCATGGAGTTTTCCTCAGAAAACCAAAAAAGTATACCTACCATGTGACCCAGCAATCTTACTACTAGGAACATATCAGGAGAAAGAAAATCAGTATATCAAAAAGATATCTGCTGTTCCATATGTATTGCAGGACTATTAGCAATGGCCAAGATTTGAAATCAACCTAAGTGACCAGCTGTGCATTGATGGATAAGGAAAACGTGGTATAGGAGTATATACACAATATACTCATTAGTCATAAAAATGGATGAAATCCTGTCATTCATAACAGCATGCATAGAACTGGAGAACATAAATTTAAGTGAAGTAAACCAAGCACAGAAAGTCAAATTTTGCACTGTCTTGCTCATATATGGGAGCTAAAAGTTAAAACAATTGATCTGATGGAGATAGAAAGTAGAATGGTTGTTACCAAAACCTACTAAAGGTAGCAGGAAGTGGAGGTTAAAGTGGAGATGGATGGACAAATATCATTCGAGAGAATGACAAAGATCTAATATTTAATAGCACAAGGTGACTTTAGTTAATAATAAGTTATTGTATATTTTTAAATAATTTAAAAAGTGGAATTGGAATATTCTTAACATAAAGAAATGGTAAATGCTTAGGTTTATGGATACTCCTATTACCTTGAAATGATTAATTATATATTTTATGACTATATAAAAACATCAGTTGCACCCCAGAAATATATGCAAGTATGATGTATATGTAAGAGTTAAAGAAAGGAATAAATAAAGACTACCAGCATGTAAATAAATAGATAAATAAATATTTGTTGAATAAATGGATGGAAAGAATGATAATGAGAGAGGAAAGAGGTAAAGAGGATCATGGCATTCCATGTTGCAGTCTCCCCTATTGAAAAAATAGGTCCCTCTATAATTTTGTTCCATTCTCCTAATATAACATTATCTTCAACTCTCTGCAAGTAAATCATTGTTTCATTTTCTCAGAATATACTATAATTTAAAATCTTTGTACTTGTAATTTTGCCACCACACTTAAAGTGTCATGTCTAGTAAACATGAAAGAGATAGATTTAGAATTTGATATATTTGAATTAAACATAGATTTGTGTCATAAATCCAATAAATGGCTATTATATGAATTATTAATTTTCAGTTGTTAAAAATAATTTATCTAATAATTAAATGAATTTTTTTTCTTTTTACTTGGAAGACATTTAAATCAATTAAAACATATGAGAATCAATTTTAGGTGCTCTTGTCACAAAAAGAATCCCCCCTCAATGGAAACTAATATGTTAATTTACTGACCATGGTAACTGCTTCACTATGTTTGAGTAGCTGTACAACTTAATTATAGGCAACAAAAAGCAAATGCCATCTACAAAGTCATAGACATAGGATACATAGACAAGGGAGCTAACTGGTGACAAAGCTCCTGCTCTTCCCAATGACAACAGTAATGACAACAGCTAGTATATATAATTTCAATGTACTGAGCACATTTTAAAAGCAATATTTCTTTTTATCATTATAATCTGCTTATAAAATGATCCCTACCAAGGTTTAGTGAAAGTGTGCAATTTGACCAACATCATTACAGAGTCCATCAAGTAGCAAAGCCAGTATTGGGGAACAATATAAAATGTGATCAGAGTCAGCTTGCTAATCCATCATTTATATTGCCTTTCCTGATTCTATACTGTTTCTTTTAATTTGATCAAAAATGTGAAATTAAAATTAGACTTTTTAAAAATATTGATTTCTAATGTGCATTTAATTTAATTCTTCACTGTATAAACAAGTATCGATTAAGATTAAATGTGATCCGTCAGTGACACATATCAACTAGATTGACTGTAAAAAACAGTAGTTTGTAAGGAAAGCATGTATATTTTATTTTAAAAAAATCACTCTGGTTGAGTATTTAATTCCTCACAAGTCAATTTGTCACTATGTAGGCAAGGTGGTTTCCCAGATAGCTCATTGGGAGATTATTAAAATTTTCCCTCTGAAAAAGGAACCCACATAAAGGAAAATATACAACTATTAATATTTAATGGAATATATCACTTCTGCACTTGATATGCACTCGTGAAATTGAGGTTCATCTTTTGGATTAATCTAAATGGAATTGGAGAACATTCCACTTTGTAAAATATTAAAAGAATGGAGTAACCAGTATACTCTGTACTAATATGAAACCAGTAGATGAACAAATATATGCTTACTCAGGAGAAAAACACTATTAAACTCAAGTTAATAGTGGGGGAGGGGGATTGGTGTCCTCTCACCTCAGAGGCACAATATAAGGGTATATGGTGCACCCCCTGGCTAAGGAGCATAACTACAACTTGGAATTGACCTAATAAATGTAAACAATGTAACCAAATCATCTGCTGCCTCATATTAATTTAAATAAATAAATAAAATGTCCATGCTGTAATTGTGCTCTGAAAATTTCTATAAGGAAGCAAAATTCTCCCATGGTTGCAATTCTTGAATGTTCACATAGAAAACTTAGTCCTTGTTTGAAGATGAATTTTCATTATCAAATCTTTTGTTTCGCATACTATTCATAAAACATGTCAGGAATTTTTAAATATTTTTATCATTTCAACTTTTTAGATATGTACTAAAGATATAATAAATGTTTCTACAATTTAATCCAGGATGAGCACATATATATATATATTTTTTAACTGACCAAAGTAATGAAGATTTGGTTTGTTTTAATATGTACATTATTGCTTTTTAAGGGTATTTATATTTGCATTTTCTATTCTTGCGGGGAAAAGCATGCTCACCAATTCTCAAGGTTAACTGGTGATCTGAGTGCTCAATACTGAATAGTAACATGTACATCATGTATCTTAGCCTTTCTGAATCTAAGACTTCCCTCCCTGTCTAACATTCTTAGTCAGTTGGGAAGTTTCTGAGAATGTTCTCTTCATATTTTTTTCTAATCTAGTCAAATATTCAGAAACCCAAATGTCTTTGAGGGCAAATTAGGTGATGAAATGTGTGACATTTTCCAAAGGTAAGAGAATAGGCTATGTTTTCCAACTTCAAATTGAGTTCAGCCAGCCACAGACAATACTTTCTAAATGAAAAATCAAAAAATGAATAGAATAGAATAGTATAGAAAATGTCAGAACAAAATGTAGTAAGTAACAAATGCTTTTTTATATTAGAGGGTGTGTGTGTGTAAGGCAGAGAGAGAAATATGCTCAATTTAAGTCTAAATTTAAAACAAACTAAACCAAACACTATTCTAGCTAAACAAAAGATATATGTAGGTAGAACTTCTAGCTACAACCACCTTGTAACATGAAGATGAATTCTGTATGTACTATATAATACTAATTTGTTTTCTAATTAAAGATGGCCAAGAATGTATATTTGAGAATTGAATTATACCGCATTTACTAGTATTCATGAAATTCATAGTACACTCTGAACTTATGGAAGTGATTATAGCTCTATAGCCAGGTCATCTCCATTTGCTTAGCTCCATTTTTTCACTTCTTTCTTTAATAGTTTTTCAAAAACTTGTTACCAGGATACAACTTGAAAATTTGCTGATAAAATGCTGTCCTGTCAGATATGAAACATCAGATTTTTTTCACTAAGTTAAAAGGAAGATAGCCATCAAAAATGTGTTAGGACCAGTTAAGTGCAACATTATGTACCGAAATGTTCTCATCCACTGAATCTTTCCTCTCACTGACTACACTGTTCTTTTCTATAAGTAACCCTGAAAAAGAGTTACCCATTTTTCTTTAATGGAAAACAGTGTGCATTAAAATATTTATCTGAAATATCGTTCATATTCTAGAATTTAGGATTCTAAATTCCCAAACTAAGCTATTATATAACACATTATAATTGGCAAATTTTACCTGAAATAGGATTTCTTTTCTTTCTTTTTTTTTTTTTGAGACAGAGTCTCACTTTATCACCCTTGATAGAGTGCAGTGCTGTCCTAGCTCACAGCAACCTCAAACTCTGGAGCTCAACTGATCCTCTTGCCTCATTTTGTTCATTTTTAGTAGAGATGGAATCTCACTCTTACTCAGGCTGGTCTCCAACTCCTGATCTCAAGCAATCCAGCTGCCTCAGCCTCCCAGAGTGCAAGGATTACAGGTGTGAGCCACCACGCCCAACTAGATAGCATCTTAAATCAAATAATTAGAATATCTAATAAAAACAAAGTCACTTCATACCAGATAATTTTGAAAATATAGTTTCTGAATTGGTTCCCCTAGCAATGAAAAGATACTTGTAATTTGGAAGGAAAATATCCTACCTTTGTTTTATTACAAAATTGTTAAAAGAAGAAATCATAAACATGAGAACTAGAATTATAAACATAGCATACCAAAGAAACCAAGAACAGGAAAAAAAGACCAGGCGCCACATGACACAGATGCTCTTCCGAACTCCTTCTGCCCCTATACCTTAATGTGGAATCCCAAATAGGCCATGCCCCTTGGTCCACAAGCTCTTCCTTTGGGATTCTGAGGTAAGCAATACTAATATTGTTATGACAATGGGTTCTGTCGATGCCCTTTGACCTTCAGTTGGAATCCATCCAAAGTAGCTGGAGTCCTTTGGATATTTGGAGAAAAGTATTGATGGAAATTTTTTCGGACTAGAAGTTTTATTTTTCTTAAACCCATCTTTGTTTTTGTCACATTCATTCTTCCGATGCTCAGAGTTCCTTATGTGATAAAACTATTTTGCGAATCTCTTGTTAATAATTACTCTGTTCCATCTGGCTGAAACACACTTTCACAAATGGTTGTGGTTTCCTGTGTCTTGAGAACGTGTGAAATCTGTGAACAGCCTCATCCCCTGCACTGATTCGTGTGGTACTAACTTCTGTGCAGCCTGCTGTTTCTACCCTCGATTTATTTTTCTTCTCGTGTATTTTCTCTACATTGTCCTCTTTCTCCTTCTTTTAAGACTCCTATTCCTCCACTTCAGATTCATCTTTTATTTTTATTAGAATGAGAGAGATTTGTTGGTCTTTAATTCCAGTTTTTTATTTGAATTTGTTTTTTTCTTTTATGACAGCTGAGAGAGTCATTGGAAGCTTTTCAGCTTACTTTTAAATATCTCTAATCTAATTTTCCATCTTTTTAAGTTCTCTGACGGCTTTATAATTTTTATCAACATATCAACATTTTAAGTCTGTTGTTTTTTCCTCAGTTCCAATTTCTTAAATAAAATTTCTTCTGACATGCCATGTAATATATTCATTCCCCTATTTCATTTTTGACATGAACATGTCTAAAGAATTTTGATAGAACTTTGCTTGAGGGTTGAAGCCTTTCAGAGATTTCAGTGAGCTCCCTTTCAGCATCACTTAGCTTTGCTTTTCATCTGACTTCCCATCCTTCATCAGTTTATCCAGATGCTTATTCTCAACCTTCATCTTCCTACTTCTTCAATTTCCTTTTCTTATATACTCCCCCCTGACACAATAGCAAGCCCAAAGCAGAGAAACTGACAGACTCCCAATGACCATAGCATCTTTGCTTCCACTTTCTTTACTGAGCGAATGGCTTCAGCTATGAGCTATTTTCCAGTTGAATCTAATTTCACCCCAAAGAGCCACATATTATCTCCTTATTCCTCAAATTCATATTCTAATTTTTAACCTGCTTGGTTAAAATAAAAAGAGGAGGGTATTTTCTTGAGCTGTTTATATAAAAGGGAGCTCTATGCTGTTGAAACTCTAAGACAATAGGGTTCTCTACAGCTTCAGTTTCCATAGCATCTTCTCCCATTCCTAAGGCACAAGCTATCTTATCACCTTTACTAATATTCCTCCTCCTTCCAGTGGTATCCATTCCCCATCTTTCCTCTAAGTCTTCTGCTCGTGCGTTCTCTAACATTCTTTCTTGATGCTTGGTCAGTTTCTTCAATTGTGTTTCTGATCACTGAAGTCCTGTCTTTTATTCTTCCTCTGGGCCTGGGAGGATTAAAAACTAGTGCTGCCACCAAGCAAAGAGCACTCCCCTCATGGTGCTGACAACAGGTGTGTCATGGGGTGTGGCTTTAGTTGAGAAAAGCATCATCCATGAATACTTCCCAGATCATAGAGGTAGAGGCAGGTTCCTGGTGACAGCAGTGAATTTCTGCTTTTCATCTGACTTCCCTTTGTAGCTAGATATTAGCCACAAAGCAGTGACTTTCAAGCGATTGATGCCAAGGATGGTTCAACTTTTCAGAGTTTCTAACCTGTTGGTGGCTGTAGACCCACTTCTGGAAAAAACATTTGCAAAGAGTGAGAGGACCTGGCAGTGGCACCTCTCCCAGGCCCCTCATCTCTGCCGTCTCCTGGATGTCAGGTGTCCAGGAATCAGGATCCAACAGTGCCACAGGCCTTTCCCTTTCCACCTCCTCAGCTGGAGAGACTGGTGACCCGGCCTGGGCCCTGCACGAAGACCTGACCAACCTGGATTCTCGAAGTCACTGTAGAATGTACATGACCAGAGAATCTGACAGGGAGGAGAGTCACAACTAATTTTTTCTGATTCATGAGTTATCTCAAAAATATTTCAGAAGTAACATGAAAATCCATGCTTATGTTTCTGTGCTAATATAATGCAAGATATATTTGTGTATGTGGAGGGTGTATAATGTTTTTTAATGGTGGAGTTCAGTTTGAATGTTTCAGAAGCCCAAGTGGAATATTCCATACTCAACATGGTTTGTCTGTAAAGCTACTTTTTTTTTTCTATAGCATTTATCCCTAGCAATGGAATTAAGAAATTTCAATAAGGCAAGCATATTGGGCATCTCCTTCTTTTACTATGGAATAAGGGCTAGGCAGAAAAAAAATTTACATATATTTTGTTTATATTTTTATACAGGCATGATTAATCATATTAAATTCATATCAAATGTAGTCTTAAAAAGGTAAGCAGTAGCTTAAATTCAATTTGTGAAAGCAAAAACTGCACCCCCATTCATGGACATTGTTGGTATAAGAAGATGTGGTTTCCTTTGCTCATGTATGGGAAATGAGAACTAAGCAGCTATTTCTTAACTTAAAATGTTTTAAGTCAACATGATTTATTATTAGTTTGTATGTGGAGGAAAGCTAGCTTTACCATTTTAGTAGGAGCACTAGTCTTAAACTCAGTCTACTGACTGTTTAAATCATAACTGTATATATTTATGGGCACAATGTGATGATTTGATATGCAATGTGGAATGCTTAAATCAAACTGATTAACATAACCATCACCTTAATTATTTTTGTGGTAAGACATTTATAATATAGTCTTAGATGTTTTGAAATATACCCTTGCATTGTGCACATTAGGTGAGATCCCACCAAATGCCATTCCTCCACTTCCCCATCCACCTCCCTTTCCACCTCCTCTTCTAAATATATTTGTGTTTTATCATTTGTATGAATGTGTGTTTATATGTTGTTTCATAATAGTATTGAGTACATTGAATACTTTTTTCTACTTAGAGATACTCTAATAAGTAGAATATGTTCTCAGCTCTATCCAGATAAGCATAAAAGATGAAAAGGCTCCATCTTTTTATGACTGCACAGTATTCCATGGTTTGTATGTACCACATTTTGTTCAGCCATTCATGGGTTGATGAGCATTTGGATTGCTTCCACAACTTGGCAATTATTAATTGGGCTGCAATAACCATTCTAGTGCAAATGTCTTTATTGTAAAATGATTTTTGTTTATCTGAGTAGATACCTGGTAATGGAATTATAGGATCAAACAGTAGGTCAACTTTTAGTTCCTTGAGTATTCTCCACACTTGTTTTACAAAAGTCTGTATTAATGTGCAATCCCACAAGCAGTGTAGAAGTGCTCCCTTCTCTTGACATCCATGCCAACATCTGCAGTTTTGAGATTTTGAGATTTAGGCTAATCTTACTGGAGGTAGGTCATAACTCAAAGTGGTTTTTATTTGCATTTCTTTGATGATTAAGATGATGAGCATTTTTTCTTGTGTTTGTGAGCCATTAATTTGTCATCTGCAGAGAAGTTCCTGTTCAAGTCTCTTGCCCTCAAATAAATGGGGTTGTTTGTTCTTTTCTTATTGATTAATTTGAGTTCTCTGTAGATTATAGTTATCAGACCTCTGTCAGAATCATAATGTGCAAAAATCTTCTCCCATTGTGAAGGCTGTTAAAGGTTTCTCCCATTTGTTAAATAGGAATCTTTCCCCAATGTATGTTTTGATTAGGCTTATCAAAGATCAAATGACAATATGTGGCTGACTTCATCTCTAGATTCTCTATTTTGTTCCATATATCTACAACTTTAATCTTGTTCTATGCTATTTTGCTCACTATAGATTTGTAGTATAACCTGAAGTCTGGTAATGTGATGCCTCCAGATTTGCTTTTATGTCTAAATAATGTATTGGCTATTCAAGATTTTTTCTGATTCCATTTAAAAGGAAATACTATTTTTTGACTTCTTTAAAGTATGCCATTGATTCTTTGGTAGGGATTGCATTAGATCTATAGATTGTTTTGGGTAGCATGGACATTTTAACAATGTTGATTCTTCCTAGCATGAGCATGGTATGTTTTTCCATTTGTTAACATCCTCAGCTATCTCTTTTCTCAGGCTTTCATAATTCTCATTATAGAGATATTTTGCATCTTTTGTTAGATAATTTTCTAGGTATTTCATCTTCTTTGGCACTACTGTAAAAGGAATAGAGTCCTTGACAATATTTTTGACTTGACTATTCTGGTATATATAGAAGCTATTGATTTGTAAGTATTGATTTTGCATTTTTCAAGACTCTTTGATCACTTCTAAGAGTTTGGTAGTTGAGTCCCTGTAGTTTCCACGTATAAAATCATGTCATCTACAAAGAGTGAGAGTTTGATCTCCTCTGACCCCATTTGAAAATACTTGATTGCCTTCTCTTGCCTGATTGTAATGGCTAGAACTTCCATTACTATGTTGAATAGCAGTTGTGACAATGGCCATCCTTGTCCAGCTCCAGATCTAAGTTGAAATGTTTTCAATTTTACTCCATTCAATGTGACATTGGCTGTGGGTTTTTGTAGATGGGCTCTGTCAGTTTAAGAAATACCGCATATCTCGCTCGGCGCCTGTGGCTCAATGGGCTAAGGCACCAGCCACGTACACCTGAGCTGGCAGGTTCGAATCCAGCCTGGGCCCGCCAAACAACAATGACGGCTGCAACAACAACAATAGCAACAAAATGGCTGGGCGCTGTGGTGGGCGCCTGTAGTCCCAGCTACTT
>CAUYON010111389.1:0-19626 GCA_963573935.1 Arctocebus calabarensis | reverse complement strand
CCAAACAACAATGACGGATGCAACCCAAACAAAAATAGCCAGGCGTTGTGGCGGGTGCCTGTAGTCCCAGCTACTTGGGAGGCAGAGGCAGGAGACTCGCTTGAGCCCAGGAATTGGAGGTTGCTGTGAGCTGTAATGCCATGACACTCTATCCAGGGTGACAGCTCGAGGCTCTGTCTCAAAAAAAAAAAAAAAATAACTAACATGAAAGCAAGAACAGAAGAAACAAAGAACAAAATATAACGTAAAAGCACTAATAAACATAGGAGTGGTTATATTAAAAATAGCTGATAAAGTAATTTAGAGTAAAGGAAATTACTGAAAACAAAGGACATCACATAATGAAAAAAAGTTAATTCACCAGGAAGACCTCATGATCCTAAATGTTTATGAATCACACAAAAGAACCTCAAAAAACATGAAGGAACAACTGACAGAGTAAAGAGAAAATAGACAAATCCACAATTATAGTTGGAAACTTCCATACCCAACTTTCAGCAACTAATAGAACTACTACTAATAGTTCTACTGTTCTAGTTAGAACTACTAAACAGAAAATTAGCAAAGATGCAGAATTTAACATCACTATCAACTAACAGAATCTAAAGAATATGTAGAACACTCCACCAAACAACAGAACACACAATTTTTTTCCAAGTGCCTGTGGAATATTCCTCAACACAGGACCACAGAACATAAGCCAAACAGACCATGAAACAAATCTTAAAAATGTAAAAGAATTGAAATCAAGTAACAGAAAGAATACAGGAAAATCTTTAAATACTTGGAAACAACAATGTACTTCTAATAAATAATCCATAGTTTAAAGAAGACATCATAAAAGAAATGAAATACCCATAATACCCACTGAATTAAAATGAAGGCAGAACATTATAAAAATACGTGGACATAGATAAAGCAGTGCCAAGAGAGAAATTTTAGAAAAAAAGGAAAGGTCTCAATAAATAAGATTCTAATTCAAGAAACCTCAAAAAAAAATAAATAAATAAAACCAAAGTAAAAGGAAAGAATAATAAAGAAAAATAAATGAACTTGAAAATGGAAAAACCACAGAGAAAAATTAATGGAATAAAAGGCTGGTTCTTTTCAGAAAAAAATAAATAAAACTGATAAATATCTAAGAAGACTGACAAAATTAAAAAGAGATAAGACAAATCACCAATATTAGCAAAGAAACAGATATGCATGCATCACTATTTTTCAACAATGAAAATTTCTTAGCAATTGCAATAAAGCAAGAAAAAGAAATAAAAGGTGTATCTATTGGGAAAGAAGAACTAAAACCATCCTTTTCTGCAGAAAATGTGAGGATCTGTGTAGAAAATTTCAAGGAATCCACGGGAAAACTTACAACCACTGTGTTTGGCAATGTCATGGGACAGAAGATCAAGACATAAAAATCATTAGCCCTGTTATACACTAATGATAATCATGTACAAACTGAAAATAAACACACAGTATCACCTACAATTGCTTTAAAGAAAATATTTAGACATAGATTTAATAAAACATGAATAGGATCTATATACTGAAAAGTACAAAATGTTGATAAAAGAAATCAAAGAAGACCTAAGTAAATAATGAATTGGAGGACTCAATTTAGTAAAGATGTCAATTCTCTCCAAATTGATCTATAGGTTTAATGCAACTGCTATCAAAATCCCAACAAGTTTTATTTTGTTTTTTTAGCAAACATAGACAACTTTTTCTAAAACTTATATGGAAAAAGGCACAGGCCCTAGAATAGCTAGAACAATCTTGAAAGAGAAGGAAAAACACTCAGATATTAAAGCCATTATTTAGGTATAGTAATCGACATGATATTGCAGAAAGACAGACAAAAATAGAGGACAATGAAAAGCGACAGAGAACCCAGAAACAGAAGTACACAAATATGCCCAGCTGATTTTCAACAAAGGTACAAAAGCAATTCAAAGGAAGAATGATGGCCTTTTCAACAAATGGTACTAGAACAACTAGAAGGCAGAAAAATGAACTTTCAGTTAAACCTCATACTTTATACAAAAATTAACTAAAAATAAATCATGGACTTACATGTAAAAAGTAAAACTATACAAATTTTAAGGAAAAAATAAGAAAATCTTAGGGATCTTGGACTAAGCAAAGAATTCTTAGACTTGATACCAAAATTATGATTCATAAAAGGAAAAAATCAATAAACTAGACTTCACTGAAATTAAAGGCTCTGTTAAAAGGATGAAAAAACAAGTCACAGACTAAGAAAATATTTGCGAACTACGTATTTGATAAAGGACTAGTATCTAGAATATATAAAGAATCCTCGAAACACAAATAAAAGCAAAAAAATCTATAGCTGGGCATAATAGTTCACACCTATAATCTGTGACTTGGGAGGCTGAGACAGAATTACTTGAGGTCAGGAACACAAGATAAGCCTGTGCAACATACTGAGATCCTATTTCAAAAATATAACAATACAATACACACACCATAAACAAAAAAACAAAGAAACCCCCCCCAAAACACCCTAATTAGAAAATGGGTAAAAAACATGAAGAGATATTTCATAGATGAAGATACACCGATGGCAAAAAAGCATGTAAAAAGATGTTCAACCATCTTTTGGTTAACCCTAGCCATTAGGGAAATGCAACTTAAAATCACAATATGGTGTCAGTACACACCTCTCAGAAGGGGTAAATAAAAAATAGTGACCACGCCTGTAATCCTAGCACTCTGGAAGGCCAAGAAGGGTGGATTGTTTGAGTTTAGGAGCTCAAGACCAGCCTGAGCAAAGTGAGACCCCTGTCTCTACTAAAAATAGGAAAATTAGCTAGGCATGGTGGTGCAGGCCTGCAGTCCCTGCTACTTGTGGAGCTGAAGCAAGAGGATCACTTGAGCCCAAGACTTTGATGTTGCTGTGAGCTATGTCATGACACTCTACCCAGGGCAACGGAGTAAGACTCTGTCTCAAAAAATAAAAAAAAAAAAAAAAATAGAGACTATGTCAAATGCTGGCAACAATGTAGAGAAACTGGATCTCTTATACATTGCTGGTAGAAATGTAAAATGGTATGGCCACTTTGCAAAAATTTTTAACTACCATACCAACCAGCAACTGCACTCTTAGGCTTTTACTTCAGATACATAAAACCCTAAGTACATACAAAAACATGTACATACATGTTCAGAGAAGATTCATTCATAATGGGCAGTACATGAAAACAACCCAGACATCTTCCAACAGGGAAACAGTTCAATGGTGTACTGTGGTAAATCCATACCATGGAATACTACTTAACAATAAAAAGGCAGGAATTGTTGGCTTGGTGCCCATAGCACAGTGGTTACAGGGCCAGCCACATACACCAAGATTGGTAGGTTTGAACCTGGCCCAGTCCAGCTATACAACAATGACAACTGCAAAAAAAAATAGCTGGGCATTGTGGCGGTCGCCTATAGTCCCAGCTACTTGGGAGGCTGAGACAGGAAAATCACTCGGGCCCAAGAGCTTGAGGTTGGTGGTTGATGCCACAGCACTCTTCCCAGGGTGACATGATGAGACTCTGTCTCAAAAAAAAAAAAGGCAGGAATTGTTGATACACACAACCACTTCAATGAATTTCCAAGGAATTAGGTTGAGTGATAGAAGCCAATTCCAAAAGATGACTTTCTGTACAATTCCATTTACATAATATTCTTGAAATGAGAATATTAGAGAATAGATTAGTCATCACCAGGGTCAGGCAGGCCTTACCTTAAGGGGTAGGGAGTAACTACAAAAGGACAACATCAGGGATCTATACAGTGATGGAAATGTTCTGTATCTTGACTGTATCAATGCCAATATCCTCATATAAGAATGTATCATAGTTTTATAAGATATTACTGTTGAAGGAAAGTGGATGGAGGGTGCACGGAACTTATATTATTTCTTACAACTACAAAGGACTCCACAATTATCTCAAAATCAAGTTTTAAAAAGAAAAAGACCTGGCTTGGCACCCATAGCTTAGTGGCTAGAGTGCTGGCCACATACACTGAGGCTGGCAAGTTTGAACCCAGCCTGGACCTGCTAAACAATGACAACTACAATAAAAAATAGCCAGGTGTTGTGGCGGGCACCTGTAATCCCAGCTACTTGGGAGGTTGAGGCAAGAAAATCCCTTAAGCCCAAGTTTGAGGTTGCTGTGAGCTGTGATGCCATAGCACTCTACCGAGGGTAACAGTGAGACTCTGTCTAGAAAAAAAAAAAGAAGAAAAAAAAAGAAAAAGACCAAGTTTGATTCCTAGCTCTGTCACTGCTAATTAGATTGCTGACCTTGAGTAGATTTTAAACTCTTATCCTCAATTTCTTCATTGACTAAATGAGATAATACCATCTGGAGTATTATGAAAATTAAATGTAATATATGAAAGGACTTGGCACAATGAGCCCAGCACATAGTGCTTCAAAATTAACACTAAATCTCTATGTACACACAAATATTATTTTTAACAGTATCATTCAAATGTCCATTACTAAAGCCACCACAAAAGTCCCTTTTAAGGACCTATCCAAATAAAAATGGGGGTGGGGAAGTTTGAGGGAAGATGAAAGGATTTTTGATTTTAATTTGAAAAATGAATTTCTAAGTAGTGAGTTTAGTGTGGAACTATAATTAGTAAAGAAAAATAGAATATTAGTTAACGAATCTTGTTTGTTGGTAAGAGTCAGTAAAAGTTAATGTTTACATGCATCAGGAAAAGGTTAAGACTGACTTTTATAAAACAAACTTAATCTAACGATTTACATCTAAGATTCTATATTTCTGAATATTTTCCCCACCTCCTGAGTTGAAAGAAACTGGAAATAGCCAACTCTCTATATTTTTACTTAGATTTGTAGTCCAGGAAAGCAGCAAAAATAAAATCAGGATCTTTGACAGAGAAGTTAAAGAGCAGTCTCTGAGAGACAATCAAATGCACTTTACCCCAGAAGATGAGGGGAATTTTTAAACACAATCAATCCCTAGTGAGTTACACTGGGCACCTAGTCTTTAAAGTTTATGAAATATTTGGCCAGAGCTCTGACTCACTGAGAGGCTTTTGAAAGAGGTGAAATGAAAAGGGGTGTTTCATCTTTTAAATGATTTTCTTCCCCTCACAATCCTGAAAGAGCTTATGTCTAAATGAAATATTTTAATAACAAATACGTAAAGTGGGAATACTGGCCTGCAAGTCTGGAGCCAGGGTTCCATCACAGAGATGCCAAAATCGCTCACTTCATCTCCAGAGCTAGGCTGAGCAGCCTTGTAGTAGAAGTGAAAGAAATGTACCAGATGGGTTTCTACAGCCCTTTGCTAAATTTAAAATCCCCCGGGAACCATAAAATCTAGTCCCTAGGCAGGTTTTCTGGTATGACAAACTTCTCTCCACCTCTGTTTTAAGACTCACTTTTCTCATACCTCTAACCCGGTTTCCCCAAAAAAGACCTGGGAAAAAGTGGTGAGGGGCCAAGAAAAGAGAAGAGACAAAACCAAACAAACTACCACGGTCTAAGTGCTGAAGACTCTACTTTCTGCTCATCATCAATTTTCTCTAGATTTCCTTTCTTCCAGCCTTTAGTACAGGCTCACAGGAGAGGGGAACCCAGACTTTGTCAATGCTACAGTTTCTCTCCCAAATCAGAGACAGAAAGAGAACCTGGAGAACAATCTCACTGCAAAGATTTCAGCTGTATGCAGATTCAAACAAAATAATTATGCTAAAACAATTATAGGAAATTTGAGCACTGACTGTATAGCAGTTGATACTAAGGAATCATTACTTATTTTTCAGTTTCCTAATGAAACTGTAATTATGTTTTTACGAGGAGGCCTTATCTTTCAGCAGCACATACTACAACATCTTGTAGATCTAGAGGTCCTGGGGTGGAGGCACAGCTGCGCAGAATTGGCACGAATTGGACCACTATTGAGGCTGGGGGATGGGGTACGTTACAGCTCCTTTTACTATTTTCTCTACTTGTGTACATGTTTGAAATTTTCCTCCTAAAAGCTAAGAGAGACTCGTGGCCGGTAGCCCTCCAGTCTACAAGCCCAGTCGGAGCTTGCTGGAAGGCAGAGCGAGTTAGGCTCCTCACCCCACTCGGCTGTAAGGGGGCGGCGGGCAAATGCCACCCTGCGAGGGCGCATCCAAGGAAGCCTTCCCCAGCACCAGGACTTCCGTCCCCAAATTCCTGCAGTCGTTCATCAGACCCCCGGGGTGCTAAGAGCTGAGCATCTCCGGTGCGCTGCCCCCAAGACCGCCTGGGGAACGGGGTCGCCCAGGTGAGCTGGGAATGCTCCCAGGGGCCCAGGGAGCAGGCTATGAAGGGAGCAGGGCTAGAGCCCGGACTGGGCACAAAAGGCCGGGGGCATGGCCAGCCCGGGCGCCCCACCTGGCGCAGGTGTTAAGGGCGGGGCGGGGGTGCATCACCTTGAGGATGTTGTCGAAAATGGTGTCGCGGAACTCGAGCAGCGCCTTCTGGTCGAACTCGCGGCCGTGGATGATGCGCATCTGTTTGAGGAACGTGGACTTGCCGCTTTCGCCCGCGCCCAGCAGCAGGATCTTGACCAGCCGCCGCACAGCGCGCCGCTCGCGGGCCAGCAATGCGTCGATGTCGCGGCTGCGCCTTCGGGCCTCGCGCTCCGCGTCGCGCGCCCCGCCCGCCCTGCGCTCGCGGGCCCCGCCGGCCTCGGCCGGCAGCAGGCAGCGGCTGAGGGTCCGCACAACCCCGGACATGGCCCCTCAGGCCGCGGCCGCGCCCCGCCGGGGCCCGGGGGCCATGGACGGGCCCACCGGCGAGCGCGAGCCGGGCCGAGGCGCCGCCCCACGCGGAGAGTCCGCCGTTCCCCTCAGACCGCGTCCGCCGTTGCCGTTGCCGTCGCCGTCGCCGTCACCGTCGCCGCCGCCACCGCTCCGAGGCCCGCACCCGCCCGGCAGCCGCTCGGGCCAGGCTGAGAGGCGGGGGAGGGGCGCGGCGGGGAGGAGCAGCGCTGGCGAAGCCGGGCGGATTGGGCGGGCTGCTGTCCATCAGACGTAACGAGCCCGCCGATTGATTTATCCTGCCTCTGGAGGCGGGCACCCCTCCCGCCCTAGGGGCGGGGTCGGCGCCGAAAGAGGCGGGATCGTTGGAGTGGGGGCGCTTGTCATTGGACGCTCAAACCGAGCTTCTTTCTTTCAGAATGAAAGGGAGGCGGGGTCGTCAGATAGGCGGATCAGCCATCCGCCATACCCAATTGTAATTGCTTTGAGGTGATGTCAATTACAGCGAACGGGCTTGGGATTGGGGCTTTACGGAACGGGGCGTGACCAAAAGTGCCAGGTGTACAGAAAGAGGCTGCCTTGATTCCCAGGTTGGGTCAACTCGTGAAACTAGAGACCTTGTGGAACATACTAGGACCTTTCCCGAAAGCTGGGAAATGCCGAAGAGAGGTTCATCTGCTCGTTTTATTCCCTCCGATGGTCGTGTTCCTTCTGGAAGTTTTCCTTCCAGAAACATTGTAGAAGGACGGGTCGTAAATTTCAAACAAATGCACTCTCTTAAGAGTTTCGCGGGGCCTCTAGAGGGCTTAAATTATTGAAATCGCCAGACGCTCACCCTAAAGGTCTGGTATAACATCACAATTGAGAGAGGGGCTGGAGTTTCTGGGCCTGAGTTGGAGTCCCTGGTAGACTCCACCAGTTTTTTGTTGTACTAGTTGCATAACCTTTTAAGAGGTTTTTTTTTCCTTTTTGCGTGTCTTAGCTTCAATTTCCTCATGGGAGTGATAACTAGCTCAAATGTTCGCGAAGATATAAACTGAGAACATGAACTTGCAAAACACTTAGTTCAGTGCCTAGCCTCAAATAAGTTCTGGATGAATATCAGCTGGTCTTAATTACAGATTTTTTTTTTTTTTTTGAGACAAGAGTGTCACTCTGTCATCCTGGGCAGAGAGAGTGCTGGGGCTTCACTCTAGCCCACAGCAACCTCAGACCCCTGGGTTTGGATAATCCTCCCGCCTCAGCCTCCCGAGTAGCTGGGATTACAGAAATCCACCACGACACCCTGCTATTTTCTATTTTTAGTAGTGGGGTTTCACTTTTGCTCGGCTGGTCTCCAACTCCTGAGTTCAAGCAATGGATTGTGCTAGATTTACAGGAGTGAACCACCATATCCCACCTTCTTACAGATTCTTGACTGTAAGATCTACTAAGTCAGAAAGAACCTAGGAGATTGGCCAGACTTGACAACCGTGGTCTTAAAGATTATCCTCTTCAAACCTACCTTTCCACCATGTATAGATGGATGTAATAAAGACCAATCAAAAAGAGACCAACAGGAGTCTCACAAGGACCAACTAAAACTGTTACTATATTGTTCTGCTTCTGCCTAGACACAGGTATGCTCAATATAGAAAATGATTACTGAATGTGATTCCACTCAATTCTGCATAATCATGAAAATGACAAGCACTGTGGATTTCTGGAGAGGAATCTGAAGATGGTAAAGATGAAGGCTTTGGGCAGTGCCTGTGGCTCAAAGGAGTAGGGCACCGGCCCCCTACACTGAAGGTGGAGGGTTCAAACCCAGCCTTGGCCAAAAACTGCAAAAAAAAAAGATGAAGGCTTTGCATCAGGAAATTTATATATGTTAGTTAGGGACCCAGACTACTCAAATTACTGGGCAAAGTGGAAACTAAATACTTCCCTACTTTTTGCCATAGAACCATGGTATTCAAGGATTTAACTCAGATCTAAATGCCTTAAGGACCTGGAATGCATATATGTAGCATTTGTCATTTGTTACAAATCATGGTATCAATTTGTATCACTCTTGAGTCAACATATTATCCAGTACTTTGTAATCCTTGAAACATGATTAGAGTCTTCTTTCTTTGTGAAAATGGCCTCCCACTAAAAGGTAAGCACTGGTACTAAAATGGAAATGAAAAGAAATTGGAGAGGCCTAAGAAGGCAGTGTTTCTGAGACAGAAATGGGGAATTTTGAATAAATAAAGAGGGGACTGGAATTCAGAACCAGAATTCAGTCCTTTCATGTAAAAGAAATTAAAAGAAGGTGATTCACAAAACAGTTTCAGCAAGTGCTCCAGACAACATTTTTTTGTTTGTTTTGATTTATATATATTACATATACATATTCTTACTTATGTATGTTTTCTCTTTCTTTCTTTCTTTTTTTTTTGAGACAGAGTCTCACTTTATCATCCTCGGTAGAGTGCTGTGGCATTACAGCTCACAGCAACCTCCAACTCCGGGCTTAGGTGATTCTCTTGCCTCAGCCTCTTGAGTAGCTGGGACTACACATAGCTGCCACAACTCCTGGCTATTTTGTTGTTGTTGTTGCAGTTTGGCCGGGGCCAGGTTTGAACCTGCCACCCTTGGTACCCACTGAGCCACAGGTAGCGCCTGCTCCAGACAACGTTTACAAATAAACTTAAACCTTTATAAATAGCTTTATCCTGTGTTTTTACAATTATTTAATATTTATTAAATGTCTCTTACATTTTAGGAACATGTTTTGGCATTTTATGGGAGAAATTATGTGCTGTTAGTGTTATTCAACTGGAGCATTTGATGAAGTCTCTGGACATAGCCTTCACATTTGTCAAGGGGCTAAGGCACTTGAAGTTGGGCTATCTGCATAATCAGTAATAATACATTTGTATGACATACTATTTAATGCGTTTCCACATACATTATATCAGTTATCCTCTGTATGCTGCTGGGAACGCGGCAAGGCAGAGATGATTATAATAGAAGAATCTGGGTTCCAAGCAGCTAACATCACTTGTCAAGGGAAGTATGGCTAGTAATTGCAGACCCTGGACAAGAAGCCTGATACAATTCACTCTCCATGTATAGTATGGGATGGTGGAGAGCATGAGACCTTTGAAGTTGGCTTCTACTATCTACCAGCTGTGTGACCATGAATGAGTCATTTAATATCTCTGAGACTTAGTTTCCTTATCTGTAAAATCAGGATTAAAAAAGGGCCATGACAAGTGTTAAATAAGTTCACATATATAAGGCCCTAGCACAAGGCATAAGGCCTCACATATAACAGGCACTCGGTAAGTTGTAACATTATTGTTATCATTGTGGAGCTTTGGGAACCAGATATTGCAAATGAAGCATGATAACAATGGCATGATGGTCAAGAATCTATAAGGATAGTACGTGTATGATATTAAAAATAAAAACGTGGGAAGTGGTCTGATTAAGTAAACTTAGGTACATCTGTATAAATGTAATAACTTACAATTTCTAACAAGAATACACAAGATTGAAATTCGTAATCAGATGACCCACAGACATGTTTTCCTGGGCAACTATATATTTAAAAATTATTAGAAGAGCAGGAGGGGTGGACTGAATGCTTGTCTCAACTGGTGTTCAGTTCCACCTCCTAAGCAGCCAGGAGGGAAGGTCTGATGGCAGGACCTGGAATAAAAGTGTGAAACAGGGAGCTCACCTGGAATCTCTAGGAAAGGAAGCAGCTATGGGACTCTCTCCCTCTCCAGCTAGGTGGAAGTGAGGGGATTAGCAGCTCAGAGGTGTGGGATGAACCCAGGATCCCCTCGGGTCCTATAGGTATAGTCTCCTTGTGAGATCCTAGTAGGGCTTCTCTGGCCTAGAAAGAATGTGGAAGAGCTGCATAGGGTAAGAGCACTGGAACTTCCCTCATGTCTAAGCACAAGAGCTTATCAACCAGGGCAACTAACTGCTGAGACCTGGCACTTATTGAAGGGGCAACATCTTGCCTTTTATTCTTTCTCTAGGGCATAAGGGGCTATAAAGGCTGTCCCTGAAAGTCAATGAGCTGTGAGTAAGAAAAAGAAATTTTAAACAGACTTAAAGAGATCCAGGTACCAGAGAGACTATGATAATGTAGAATATCTCAAATAGTGGTAAATAGATGGGAACATTACATCACCATCACCACTGACACCACCAACACCACCATTATGCCACCTTAGAATTATTCATGACATAAAAGGACATTGTTTCAAAGAGTTAAGCATGAATTTTTAAAAAGTTAATAGAACAGAGAATGGTAGTGATTGAGAACTGCAGAAAACAAAATGAGAGACCTAGAAGATAAAATGAGAGAAATATCTAAAAACCCAGAGTAAAAGTTTAGAGTTAGAAATTCTAAGAGGAAGGACAGGATTTATAGGAGTGATCCAGAAGCTCTAACATGTGAATGATGAGTTCCAGATGAGAAGGGGAAAGAGATGAAGCAGAGGAAATGTTTAAAGAAATAATAAATCAACTCCCTTTCCCGACAGTATAGTGGGTCAAATACTCAGGCAATCCTTTTGCAGCAACAATTAAAAATGTATAAATGACTCAACCAAAAAATTTTTTTCAGGTGTCACTGGGCTAAGTAAGAAGTTTCAGAAGCCAAAATCAAAGTGAAAGCAGAAATTCAGAGTTAAACTGGTAAGTTGTAAAGCCTCCAGCTGCCCCAGGGATATATGCTGAACCCTTGTAAATCTGACTTTCTGCAGAGATTCTGAGAGATGTAAATCTTTCCTCCTGCAGAGATGGGAGACAAAGCCTAGAGATCATTGAAGATGGGAGTCTGATAGGAGATCATTGCATAAAGGGCCATGCATTCAGTGAAAGGAGGACCTAGTGAAATAAATCACAGCATGAATATCAATCATTTATCAGTAGATTGAATTCCAAAGAAAGTGAGTAGGCCCACTAGTGGCTCTGGCCTGTAATCCTAGCACTCTGGGAGGCCAAGGGGTAGATCAATTTAGCTCGTGAGTTTGAGGCCACCATGAGCAAGAGAGAGACCAACAGCCTGACATTGTGGCAGGTGCTAGTAGTCCCGGCTACTCTGGAGGCTGAGGTAAGAGACTCTCCTGAGCTCAAAAGTCTGAGGTTGCTGTGAGCTATGGCACCACCATACTCTACCCAAGACAACATAGTGAGACTCTGTCTCAAAAAAAGGGGGGGGGGGTAAAAGAACCAAATAATACATCTACAAATGAAAAGTAATTGAGTGGAGACTTAATAATTAAGTTGTGGATTAAAACACAGATGAAAAATAATGAACTGGAATATAGGTCTGGAGAAAGTTGCACAGAATCCAACACAGATGAAGGTATAGAAAAGATGAATGGTTGAAAAAGAGACAGGCAAGAGAGAGGAAGAATATCTAAAATGTATCTAAACAGAGTTCCAGAAGGGACAGAAATGAGGAAGAGGTAGTTACTGAACAGACAATAGCTGGAATTTTTAAATTGACAAATGACATAAAATGCTTAGCTTGATAGATAAAAAGAAATCTAACCCCAGATATACAACAGCAAAGTTGAAGGGCATTGAAGAGATGTTAAAAGCACCCAGAGAGAAAATAATAATAGCGACTACTTATATAATAGTTACTAAGTGTCAGGTGCTGTTCTGAGCACTTTGCACATACTAACTCATGCAGTCCTCAAAGGAACTGATATCTCAATGGCAAAAGTGAAAGATGGATGGGAATTATAATATTCTGGAACAGTGGTTCTCAACCTTCCTAATGCCGCGACCCTTTAATACAGTTCCTCATGTTGTGGTGACCCCCATCAAATTATTTTCATTGCTACTTCATAACTGTAATTTTGCTACTCTTATGAATCATAACATAAATACCTGATATGCAGGATGGTTTTAGGCGACCCCTGTGAAAGGGTCATTTGACCCCCAAAGGGGTCACGACCCACAGGTCGAGAACTGCTGTTCTCGAAGCATCATGAGAAAATAATACATTAACCTAGAATTATAAATTCAGTAAAAATATCTTCTAAGAAACTGGGGTAAATAAGGACATTTTAAATAAATAAAACATAGGAGTTTTTTGTTTTTTTTTTTTTTTTAGCTGGGGCTGGGTTTGAACCCACCACCTCCGCTATATGGGGCTGGCACTCTACTCCTTTGAGCCACAGGCACTGCCCCATAGGAGTATTTTATGCTTCTAGTATATGTTATGGAATGAATTGTGTTTCCTCCTCTACCTTCCACCCCAAAACTCATATATTGAAATCCTCTCAATACTTCAGAATGTGACTGTATTTGGAGATAGGGTGTTTGTAATCCTAGCACTCTGGGAGGCCGAGGTAGGGGGATAGCCTGAGCTCAGGTGTTTGAGAACAGCCTGAGCAAGAGAAAGACCCCCGTCTCTTCTAAAAATGTAGCCTGATGTTATGGTGGGCGCCTGTAGTCCCAGTTGTTTGGGAGACTGAGGCAAGAGGATCAGTTAACTCTAGTGCAGCAGTTCTCAACCCGTGGGTCATGATTCACAGGAATTGTATTAAAGGTCCGCGGCATTAGGAAGATTGAGGTTGCCGTCAGCTATGATGTCACAGCACTCTACTGTCTTAAAAAAAGGGGTAGGGGGTGATTAAGTTAAAATGAGGTCATGAGGGTGGGCCCTAATTCAATATCATTGGTGTCCTTGTAAGAAAAGGAATGTGCAGAAGGTAGACCCCGTGAAGACACAGGGAGAAGAGTCTGTCTACAAGCCAAAGAGAGAGGCCTCAAGAAGAACCAATCCTGCTGACGCCTTACGTTTGAATTTCCAGCCTCAAAAACTGTGAGAAAATGAATTTCTGTTTTTGTTTGTTTGTTTGTTTGCTTGTTTTGGAGACAGAGTCTCACTTTGTCACCCTCAGTAGAGTGCTGTGGCATTGTAGCTCCCTGCAACCTGTTGGGCTCAAGTGATTCTCTTGCCTCAGCCTCTCAAGTAGTTGGGACTACAGGCATCTGCCACAAAACCCATCTATTTTTAGAGATGGGGTCTCGCTCTTGCTCAGTCTGGTCTTGAACCTGAGAGCTCAGAGTGTTAGAATTATAGGCAAGAGCCACCGCCAGGCCTGTATTTCTGTCTTTTAACCGCCCGGTCTGATTCTTGGTTATAGCAGCCCTAGAAAACTAAAACAGCATGCTTCAGGAAGAAGGAAAAATAATCTCAAAAGAAAATTCTGATGTATAAAAAGGAATGGTAAACATTTTGTGAACATGTAGATAATTCATGTCATATTAATGGCAATAACTTTAACTTGCTACATTAAGGTGAAGAAAAATTATTAAAATACTGGACACTGAAGGCACTTATGTAGGGAAGGAAGTCATCACGATTAAAGTATTCTAAGATCTTTGAACTGTTTGAGCATAAATATTTTTATGAATGTCAAATTTTATTAAACTTTCATGTTAAAATTTCTAGGGTAAACACGAAGAGAAATAGAATGTACAAATTTCACATTAGCAGAGGGGAAAATGAAAGGAGGAAACAAAAATCAGTCAATAGGAAAGAATGAGGAATGAAGAAAAAAGAAGCATAAGAATTGAAAGCTTTGGCTCGGCACCCATAGCACAGTGGTTATAGAGCCAGCCACATGCACCGAGGCTGGGAGTTCCAGCCTGGCCTGAATCAGCTAAACAACAATGACAACTGCAACAAGAAAATAGCCTGTAGTTCATGCCTGTAGGTCCAGCTACTCGGGAGGCTGAAGCAAGAGAATCACTTAAGCCCAAGAGTTTAGAGGCTGCTGTGAGCTAAGACACCATGGCACTTTACTAAGGGCAACATAGTGAGACTCTGTCTCCAAAAAAAAAAAAAAAAAAAGAATTAAAAACTTTAAATAGGGCAAACGAAGAAGGTAGAAATATATCCAAATATGTAACTCACCCAAATAAATGTAAATAGACTAAAAATACTTAAAAGACAATGGGCTGAATAGAATAAAACAAAGGTCCAGCGATAGGTTTTTTGTTTTGTTTTGTCTTTTGAGACAGAGTCTTACTATATCACCCTCAGTAGAGTGTCATGGCATCACAGCTCACAGAATCCTACAACTCTTGGGCTTAAGTGATTCTCCTGCCTCAGCCTCCCAGGTAGCTGGGACTACAGGTGCCCACCACAACGCTGGCTAATTTTGGGTTGGAGTTGTCATTGCTGTTTAGCTGGCCTGGGCCAGGCTTGAACCCGCCAGCTTCGGTGTATGTGGCTGGCGCCATAACCGCTGAGCTATGGGTGCTGAACCCCAGCAACAGGTTTATAAGGGGTGCACCTAAAGACTCAGAAGAGATCAAAGTAGAAGAACAGGGAGAGGTTTATCAGGCAAATTCTAACCAAAAGAAGTATGGTATATCAATGTTAATGGCAGACAAAATAGATTTTAAGTCTAAAATAATTACTACTGATAAAGAAGATCATTCTATACAATTAAAGCTTTAATCCATACATAAGATATAACCATTCTAAACTTGAGTATACCTATTACATGTAACATAGCCTCAAATATATAAGGCAAAAAATTGACAGGACATCAAGGAGAAACTAAGGAGTCCATTGCCATTTCTGGGGTGTGGGTTAAGTATAACTCCTCTAATAATCAATAGTTCAAGCAGTTGAAAAATACAATTATGGTGGTCTATTATGTTAATTACATTAAATGACCCTTTCTCCCATATTTGTGCCCTTATGCAGCCTCTTCAGTTAAACCTGGATTGGGTTTCTGACAGTTCCAGGTCTAAGCCTTAAGAAAGCCTGATGGCATTTGCTCTTATGTACTTGGAGCCCTGGAGTCATATAAGAAGTCCAGCTACTCTCTTCTGGGGAGACAACGAGGAAAGGTGAAAGTCTCACCCATCCTAGTGGTCCCAGCTGAGCCCAGACTTCAGGCAATCTACCAGCTGAATATAGACACAAAAAGGACTAGTGAAACAACCCCGCTGAGCCCAGCCCAGGGTGTAGAATCAGGACCAAATAAAAATGTTTTAAGCCACTAAATTGTAGAGTGGTTTGTTATGCACCAATAAGTAACTAACTAAAGCAACAATGAACAGGTTTGACCCAACCTGTTTAGGTGCACCCTTTATAAACCTGTTGAACTGTGTGTTCAAGAATTAGAGAATATATGTTCAAATACTGGGAATGATTTCCAAAATAGACCAAATACTAAGCAATAAAGCAACTTTTAACACATATTAAAGGACTGGTATCATAAAGACCACATTCTCTAACCATGTCACAATTAAATGAGAAATCAATAACAGTAAAGGTATCTTCTGAAAATTCCACAGTTACAGAAATTAAAATATACTTCTAAATAAACTCATCAAGCAAAGATGAAATTTAAAGGAAACTTAAATAATGATATACATATGCAACTAAGGCTGAGGGCCATGGGCTACCCTTCTTCATTTTTTTTCTTTTTTTTTTTTTTTCATAGAGACAGAGTTACACTTTATTGCCCTCGGTAGAGTGCTGTGGCATCAAACAGCTCACAGCAACCTCCAACTCCTGGGCTCAGGTGATTCTGTTGCCTCAGCCTCCCGAGTAGCTGGGACTACAGGTGCCCGCCACAATGCCTGGCTATGGGCTACCATTCTTAATGCTTGGGTTGAACATATTTCTTTCTTCCCAGGGCTATGGGACTATTATAGCACTTCTGGTGGTCTTCCTTTTTATACCATCCAAAAATGCCAGTAGTCTTTGAAAATTATAGATTAAATTATTGTTCCCAATTCTTTACTCTCTTATAAGTAGAATATATATACACACCATTGACATGGACTCCCAATGGGCAGAAGTGTTCCTCCCTTACCATTGTCTTTGGGGTTGATCTTGTAATTTACCTTGATTGGTGCGATATCAGCAGATGGGATGCAAGCAGAGGCTTGAACTGTGCATATATGGTTTGGATTGGCCTTTTGTACACAGGTCCCAGGAGGAGGAGAGACACTTGGTTTGGCACACTTGTACTCAACAAAGCCCAGCAAAGCCCAGCTTAGATCAGCCAATTCACAACCAAACCAGACTTGTTAGGAAGAAGTGATTATTGTTTTAAGTAGTTGAATTCAGGATGATTTGTTATGGAGCATTACAACCTTACTAACTATGACAACAGCTGACTAATATAAAATCTATTAGCTGACTTATTGATTTCCTTGCAACTGTAATTGTAGCATCATAGGGTCATCCCCCTATTAAAAGCGGTAACTCAGGAGCCACTTTGTGATGTAGCTTGGAGAATGGAATGTTATTTTGAATCAGAATGTTGCCTAAATTCCCTCTGGATTCACAGGTTACAGGAATAAACAAGGTTATGTTGATTTTATCTCCTGATTTCTGTTGCCATGGTAACCAGCACCTAGATAATTGCAGGGTCTCAACCCCTACAAGGTTCCCTGAGGAAAGCTAAGTCTCTGTGAGACAGAGTACACAGCACTATTGTAAGACCTTTTGTTGAGATCTACTGTGCTCCGTGGATATTTGCAATGTCCACTGCGTGTCTGTGCCCCCTGTGTTTGTTTGCTACTGTGGCTCCTCCTTCCCTGAGAGCTGCCTCTGTCTGGCTCATCCTGAAGCTAGAAGCTAGAAGAGTAAAAGGATACTGTACCCTTTTAGCCTTCTCCAAGGCTCATGTAAAAAACAGAGCCTCAGTTTCTCCATCTGCAATATGAGGAATCCTTGAATCTCATTTAAGTTCCACATCATGCTCAGTCCCACATGTTAGTGTGAGGCTGGGCTGGTGTGGAGACTGGGCAGGGACAGAAACACCCTGGGGGCATTCCCCTCTACTCCCTACAAGGCTCTTACCGGAAGGTACCCTTTGCCAAATGTCTGCTTCAGCCATCCAAGAAGGAAGCTCACAGTCAGTGTCTTACTCAGTTTGTGCTTAGTCAGAATACCTGAGACTGGGTAATTTATAATGAACAGACATTTATCTCCTCATAGTTCTAGAGAGTGAGAAGTCCAAGATTAAGATGTTGACATCTGTCAAGGACCTTCTTGCTGCATCCTTCTATGTTGAAACAGCAACGAGAAACAAACAGAGTTCAATGTGCCCTTTTATAATTAATCCCACCAATGAAGCAGAGACCTATTGGCCTAATCATCTCTTTAAGGTCCCAGACCCTAATACTATTACATGGCAATTAAATTTCAATATGAAGTTTGGAGGGACATACGTTCAAACCATTGCATTTAAGTTCTACTCCACCATGACACCACTAAGATGAGTTGCCTTGGGGCCATCCTGTCCAGAATGAGTTTTCAGAGTCAGAACAGAATGAACCCTCTTCAATAGCAGCACTTGGCGTGGCAGGAAAATCTTCTTTGATGCCTAAAGCTCCACAGAAGGATGGCCTAACTGACACTCAAACCCAAATGCTCTGGCAGCCCAGAGAGGAGCTACCTGCTCAGACTACCTATGTGTGATTTGAAGAAACTCCTGCAGTGGTCCAGACCTCACGTGAATGCTTGTGCCATTTAACAGGACCCAGTGTAGGTCCAGGACTTGAGAGGGGTTAATATATAGAAGCAGCGTCATGGAGTTGAAAGGGCCGTCAGAAATCCATCCTGCATCACTTAGCTGTTGGGGAAACTGAAACCTGCAGGAGGTGCAGCCCAAGATCAGACACCCACGTGGGAGTAGAGCAGGACATTCATTCCCCTGGGTCTCCAGGTTCCCAAGCAAGCATGCCATCTACTCTAGGGTATAATAGTGGGAAAGTAGGGATGCTGGAGAAGAAGAGGAACAATGGGGTGCCTTGGCCCTCTGTTATCTAACAGACTAGGGAATCTTCAAAACAGCTGGGTCCTTGGAGACAAACCATGTTTTGCCTCCCTTGATCCCTGTGAGCCAAAGCCTGTCAATAGGTTGACAAATTGTCCCAGGAAAAATTTTCATTCCAGCCTCCTTTGCAGCATGGGGCAGCTCATGACATGTAGGTAGATGTCATTGGGAGAGGATTCCAGAAAATTCTGTGAAAGGGGTTGCCACTTGTCAGGAGCACACAGTCTGCTCCCTGCCTCACTCTGGGGACCTTCATAGTCCAAGGAGAGAAACAGTTGAACTCTGTGAGTTTTAGAATAAATACGTTTCTCTGGAGAGAAACAGAACAAATTGGATGTGTGTGTGTGTGGGCATGCACACACATGTATAAAGAGATTTATTTTAGGGAATTGACTCCTGCAATTATGGAGGCTGGCAAGTCCAAACTGTGCAGAGTGGGCTGGCAGAGTGGAGACCTAGGAAGAACTGATGCTGTAGTTTAAGTCTGAAGGCCATCTGTTGCAGAATTCTCTTTCTGGGAAGAGGTCAGTCTTTGTTCTAGCAAGGCCTTCAACTGATTAGATGAGGTCCACACACATTATGAAGGGCAATTTGCTTTACCCCAAGTCTACCAATTTAAATGTTTTTTTAAATTTTTTTTTTTTTTTTTTGAGACAGAGCCTCAGGCTGTCACCCTGGATAGAGTGCTGTGCATCATAGCTCACAGCAACCTCCAATTTCTGGGCTCAAGTGAGTCTCCTGCCTCTGCCTCCCAAGTAGCTGGGACTGCAGGCGCCCACCACAACACCCGGCCAATTTTGTTCTGGTTGCAGCCGTCATTGTTGTTTGGTGGGGCCCAGGCTGGATTCGAATCCGCCAGCTTAGGTGTACATGGCTGGCGCCTTAGCCTGCTGAGCCACAGGCGCTAAGCCGTTATTAACAAATTTTTAAGTAACCTTACAACAATGAAATTTGAAATCATTTTCTACCAGAAAGAAGTAAAGTTAACCTAGGTGAAAATTTAACACATTGA